>CAIGRQ010153817.1:0-14844 GCA_903798375.1 Fraxinus sp. D2006-0159
GTCACACCCAAATTCTAACACATGCTATATATCAAAGATTTTACAACATTAAGATATGGAAACTTTTGCAATATTGAAATTCTCCATCAGTTTTAGAACGACCATCCTTAATTAAGATGAAATGATTTGCTAAAGGTGTATTAACAGATTTTGGATCAATCGCGGCAAATTTCTTAAGCACTTTCAATATATATGCAATTTGGATTAACCTCATTTCAGTTTTAGCTTTGTTCCTTATCATTTACATACCTAGAATTCATCCAGTATTTTTTTAAGTTCTTCATCAACTTCAAAAGATAAAATCACCTTTTATGTTATCAACGAGCTTTTTTATAAGGACTTATAGGTAACATATCATCTACAATTCCACATATATCAGCAAATAAATGATAGCGAACTTACCAGATTTAGATATATAGTACAGGCAATGATCATAATTGTTTCTTCTGAAATCTAAACACAAAACAAATGTCAAACATTTGGTACCAGTGTCTTGGGATTTTTTCAGCCCATACAATAATTTCTTTAAGAGAAACAAAATCAGATCCGTCGTTTTCATCAAATCCAATAGGTTGAAGCATATAGATCATCGTGTAAAAATGCAGTTTTTACATTCAACGGTTCAAGTTTCCAATCAAAGTGAGCAACTAAAACTAGCATAACTATTATAGTGGTGTACTTGACAACCGGAGAAAATATTTCATTGTAATTAATTCCTTCAATTTGAATAAAACCATTAGCCACTAATCTGACTTTAAATCTCAAATAATCAGATTCAGCGTTTTGTCCTTTCTTTTTAAAAATCCACTTACAATTGACTATGTACTTATTTTTTGGTTTAGGAACTAATTCCCAAGTTTGGTTTTGCTCTAAAGATCTCATCTATTCTTCCATAGCCTTTTTCCATTCTCTTCCATTTTCGTATTCAATGGATTTTTCATAAGTTTTAAGCTCATTTTCACTCGGTTCTTGAAAATTCAAGAAGGCATATGAAATATAATTTGAAAATCTTAATCTGTTAAGACTTCTATTGTTTATTTTCATCCTATCTTTGGTCAATAGATAATCCTTTAAAGTGTCTTGTTCTCTGATTGGTTCAATTTGATCTAAACCTATAGATTCTTCACTCTGGTCTTCTCTCATCTCATTTTCTCTTTGTTCTAAAGGACCTTGAGGATTTTCAAGCTCCACCTCAAACTAATTATTATCGGTATCAATTTCAATTGTTTTTAGTTCATGTCGGGGTGTAATTTTCTCAATCTTATCATGATGCTTATTCTTAGTTTTAAGGCATGGAATTTCATTCTCATTAATAGTTACATTCCCATTGATAACTACTTTAACTCTACCTTGACCCCTAGCCCATAGTCTATAACCTTTAGTGCCTTGAGGGTAACCTAAAAACATATATTTTTTAGCCTCTTGGTTCAACTTTTCCTATATTTTGATGAAAATAGACAGCACATCCAAAAGTTCTTATGTTGTCTAACCATAGTTATTATACTACTAGTAATCAGCTAAACGAAAGAATAAATTATGGAAATTACAAGAAGGGGTAATGTATTAAGATTTGAGGTTTCATCTTAAAATGTCAACTTTATTAAGAGGAGTTGTCAAAATCCTTATAAATTGATCAATGTTTTTATTTTTATTCGATATGAGATTCTATCCATTAACATTCCCCCACAAGATGGTGGCTCTTTTGTGCATATTAATCTTGAAATTCGTATGCTTATTTTTTGAGTCTTAATCGGATCGAATTGCTCGTTGAAGCTTAATGTGCTCTGATATCATATTAAAATTTAGGGTTCCATCTTAAAAGATCAATTTTATTAAGAGGAGTAGCGCAAACTCTTATAAATTGGTTTATGTTTTCATACTTATTTGATTTAGGATTATATCATTTAACATGCCCCCACAAGATGACAGTTCATTTGAGCAGATCAATCTTGAAATTCGTGTATTCAAAAAATCGGATCGAAACGCTCATTGGAACTTAACAGGCTCTGATATCATGTTAAGATTTGGGGTTTCATTTTAAAAGGTCAATATTGTTAAAAGGAATAACACAATCCTTCATAGGTTGCTCAATGTTTTCATCTTTATTCGATTTGTGATTCTATTCCTTAACATGCCCCCGCAAGATGATGGCTCGTTTGACCAGATCGATCTTGAAATCAGCGTACTCATTTTTCTGAGTTTTAATCGAATCGAATTGCTCATTGAAGCCAAGGCAAGACTTGAGGAGAGGCCCAAGAGGCCGCCGCCTTAGGCCCAGAATGTTTAAGGGCCTATTTTTTGTTTGTTTGTATTTTTTTAATTAACATAAAAAGCTAAAAGTTCGCTGCCCAAAAATCTAAAAATCTCCGATAACTCCATCTCCGGCCATCCCATGATCGGAACTCACCACCGGTCAAAAGCCCTCAACCAGGCGACCTCAACCATGGCATCAATTTACCCCAAACAACAACTCACCACTCAAATTAATCCCAGAAAATATGCCTGTGAAGCTCGTGATATCGGACATTTCCTTGCTTCACATCGCCGTCCGGTCGACCCATGGTCGCGGACCATATGGGCTACCTCCCCCTTCACCAGCGCACCTGACCCAACCATGGGTCAGGTCCAATTTTGCCCAGAACGCGATGAATTGGTAGCTGCAATGAGGGCGCAGTGCGAAAAATCAGGGATGAAGGTTGCAGATGATTCTAAGCTACTCTAATTGTTTAATTCGACTCCTAAATCTTCAATCGATGAAGGAAAACACATGGTTTATTACACATTTCAACCAATTAACAACAAATCAATCGGATTAAACTTGCCCCATGTCAACTCGCGCGAAGAACAATCTTTCAATCCAATTGATGAATCTATGCTGCTGCAAAGGTTTAATTCGACTAGGGAAACATCAATTGAGGTTAGTAATACCATGGGTAAACTTCCAATTGATCCAATTAACACCCATAAGTCTGAATTGATTTCTTCAAATGAGGATATGCATGATGAAGGTTTTGATGCTGCAATTGATAATGTTATTGAGGTTATTGGTGGCAATTCTATTCACAAAATTGCAATTGGGGTTCAAGGGAATAATGGGTAACATGCCAATTGATGAGGATGATGAACAATTGACCGCCAATTTGATCTCCCAAGCCATGGCCATTCAAATAGACACAGTCACGAGACTCACGTCACACATTGTTCTCCTGTTGCTTAATATTTTATTATGATTGAGATTTGAGAATTTGAGTATGGATAAATGATTAAGGATGATCAGTAATTGGGGTTGGACATTGGACAATGCAGTTGGACTTAAATTACTTAATTAAATTAGATAATTTAGTGCTCTTTGAAGTTTGAAGTAGGATTTTATAATTTGAATCTATGATTGAATATGTATTATTACTTATATGGGTTTGGCTTAAGTAAGTGTGAATTTGAACTGGGTTTTTGTAAATCTACATTTGCTCATGTTAATTGTTATGTTCAATTTTGGTAATGTAATCTCTAATGGGATTTTGTAAATTGAATATGTATTGTTAATGTTCTGGGTTTGGTTTAATTAGGTGTGCAATTCTAAGTGACCTTATACATAATTAGGTGTTCTGGGTTTGAGCTGAAAAGAAGAGAGTATTTTTGTGTAATACTTGATATATTAGGCCTTATATATGGAAATTGGAAAGTAATTAAACTTTGCTCTTTTCACCTTATTTTTATTTGTTGCTTTCTTGTTGAATTTTAAGTTAACGAATTCAGTATCGTAAGACTCTTTTAAAAGAAAAAGTGGATTGTCTGCTATGATTTAAGGGCTCAAATTTTGAACTTTGCCTTAGGCCCCATAAAACACAAGTATAACCCTGATTGGAGCTTAATGGGCTCTGATACTGTATTATAATTTAGGGTTCTATTTTAAAATGTCAACTTATAAGGATTGAGTTACTCTAATTAAAAATGTTGACATTTTAAGATCGAACACCAAATTTTAACACAGTATCAGAGCCCATTAAGCTCCAACGAGCAGTTCGATCCAATCAAGACTAAAAAAATGAGTACACAGCTTTCAAAATTGATCTGCTCGAACGAACCACCATCTTGGGAGGACATGTTAAGAGATAGAATCCTACATCGAATAAAGATGAAAAATATATATCAATTTATAAAGGGTTTGGACTACTCCTTTTAACAATGTTGACTTTTTAAGATGGAAACTCAAATCTTAAAACTCAATCCTTTAGAAGTTGATCAATATTTTCATCTTTATTCGATGTGAGATTATATCCCTTAACATGTCCCGCAAGATGGTGGCTCGTTTGAGTAGATCAATCTTAAAATACATATGCTCATTTTTTTGAGTATTAATCGGATCGAATTGCTCGTTGGAGGTTAATGGGCTTTGATACCATGTTAATATTTGAGATTCCATCTTAAAATGTCAACTTTATTAAGTGTAGTCCAAACCCTTTATAAATTGATATATTTTTTTTTCATCTTTATTTGATGTGAGATTTTCTCTCTTAACATATCATTTTAGGTTGGGTTGACCGGTTTGCCTATCGTGTGCACCGATCGTCTCGTTCCTTCTGTCGTCAATGTACTCCTGGCCTTAATTGGTTGGGTAGTGCCTTCGGCGCTATTACTTTGACGAAATTAAAGTGTTCAAAGCAAGCATAAACTCTAATACTAAGTTAAGATTTGAGGTTCCATCTTAAAATATCAATCTTATTAAGAAAAGTAACAAAATCCTTTATAAATGACACATCTGTAGGCTATTATTTAAGATGAGAAGATCGATGGTTGCCTCTGGTTGAATAGAATCTAGTTGGACATAGTATAACCTTAGCGTTTGTGTGCCGACATAGTATTTGGACAATGAAATGATGGGTGATTAGTAGTTCACACAACCTCAAAAGGAGGGTTCTTGGCTGAGGCCAATAATTAATAATCATATACTCATGAGAAATAGTGTCAGTGACCTCGTTTTTGTTTACTCCTGAGGTCTAGTGATGCTAGATAAAACACTGTCTAAGTAAGGTGGTTGATCATGACTACATGCACAGTGTATTAATCAACATATTGCTCATAACGAAGTGACATCAACAAGTCGATCGACCGAGGAAACATACGAATGTAGGGTTCAATGATTCAATCAAGTTGTACCCAACAATTTTATTAGTTGTTGACAACTGACAACTTGGTATACCACTAGATATCTATAAATGGACAGTATTCCCTCCATTTTTGATTCATGAAAAACACATTATTTTAAGTCCTTCGCCAAAAATTCTCCCTCTACTAACCAGTGACATTCATTATCCCCCAAAAAATATTGCACCACCTCGTACCAATTCACAACACTGCCTAGGAAAACTTATTAGAGCACTCTAATATCATCATCATGTTTTGGATTTTATATACACTTCAATTCCTAAAGACTCCACTAACCTTTTATGAGCTGGGGCCTAGTTCGAGTAATAAAAGCAGTCTTGCTTAAGTACCAAAAAAATAACCAGTACAAGTTAATGCGACTTTAGTGAAGTCAATAACTTAGCTTTTGTTTGAGCTCCATTAAAATTAGTTTTTGGAAAATATGTATTTTGAAATAAGGACCCGTTTGATTCATTCAAATTTTTCATAGAGAATGGAAAACAAATTTCAATTTCCACTTTTGCATTGTTTGACACTCTATATTTTCCATGGAATTCATTTTCTTGGTTAGGCTCACACGATTACATTTTCTTTGGTTGGGTGGAAAAACAATTTCCACTTTTCCAGGTTACTTTTTTTTTTTCTTTTGGTAATGAAAACAAATTTTATGGATAATTGTAAAAAAAAAAAACTCTTTCAATGGACAATTTTCATGAAAAACAAAGTCAAATAAACACGAAAAGATCCAAAATTTCAAACATTTTCCTTGAAAAATTATACCAATCAAACACAATTAATTAACAATTCTCAGGAAAACAATTAATAATAATAAATTTTGTTTTTCATTTCTCTTCCTTTAATTAATTTTATTGAGACGCACATGTAAGGCACGTGTAGTTGGCTATGTAATAACGTGGAGTGATTTTTGGTCATTTTTGAGACATCTTTAATTAAATCTTATTTAGTTCAAAATTTATCTTTCAAGGATGAATGCTCATTCGTATACATTTTCAGCCTCTAAAGTATTAATTACTGAATTTAGAAAGACTCTCCTGAAATCCAATCTGACAATCATAGATTAAAAGAGCAATTAAATATTTTTACAAGAAACATCTTCTTTGTTTGTGATACAACATTCACTATCTAGTTGTAAATAAAAATAGAACTTTCAAGTTTGAGTATGTGATAATAAACTACACTTCAAATACGAGTCCCCAGAAAATCAACAAGCAACATAACACCTAAGAAGCTCTGCTGCTAAAGCCCATATCTGCTAGTCATAATCATTTTGAACAGAGAAAATCCAATATTTAAAAGTTTAATATACTAACCTCTACTGAGAATTGCAAATCATTACTGGTGCTTGCCACCGGCTTAAATTCAACCTGAGCAAGAAGACACATTATGATGAACCTGGAAAAGAATAAATGCTACTTGACATTGTTTCTTGCTAGTAACATATACCTTTGATCTGCATCTTTTTCAAATCTCCTGGAGCACACCAATAGACAACGAAGGCAACACATTCATTTTTTCACTTTCAGGTTTAAGCTCTTTATTATTGGAGGAGACTTGGTTTTGAGAAACACCAAACTCTACCAAGAAGAGAAACCAGTATCACATTTAGAAGCCTCCAAAATCGTCAAACGTTACAAGAAATAATTTTCATTAATCACCTTTTCATCTATTGATTTTTCCCCCATTTCTCAAAGAAACTAAGGGCAGAAGTTGGTGGTCAGATCCATTTTGACAAGAACTTTTCCCTCTATAATTGTTTTACCGAACCTTGCACAAGAATATTCATAATTTTCATAATATTTCACACTCACCCTCAATGGATAGATGGCCAGAAAGATCATTATGCAAACTTTAAAGAATATTTTCTGTTCGATGTATGTCCATGAAATATGACAAAACATAGAACATGAAGCTGTTTCTAGGTCAGTCATATATCTCAGGAAATTGATGTTCATATGTCAGTTAAACAAATGCAACGATAGGAAAACGATAAGCAATGAAAAGAATTTTCAAGGTTTTGAGAATCCGTTGAATATGAACTTACAAAAGCATGTCGAATATGTTGATGGCTTCTGACCATGACCTTCTTTAATAATCTCATGAAGAATTGCAACATCGGAATTAAATTCTCATAAAGTGAGTTCCATCAAATCGGTCTTTATAAATTATATAAAAATAATTGTAATCTCCTCGTAAAATAAAAGAAGGGAAAAAAATAAAAAAATTCCTCTGTAGAGCACGGAGACACGGTGCGCGGACAAGGGCACGGTGTTCGCATCGTGTCCGGACATCGTGTGCTCGTGTCCGCGTCGTGTCCAGACACCGCACGAACACGACGCAGACACGATGTCTCCGTGTTGCATGGAGGTTTTTTTTTAAGAGTGCTATATAATACCAATTTGAATAAAACTAATTATTAAAATAGAAAACTTAATCCTTCCATTTATCAAACACATTCCCTACACATTATTTTCCGGACGGCATCGATCTCTCTATCTGCCTTCACACAACCTGACCCAAAATCAGCCAATTAAACTCACTCGTGTTTTCATGTGAAATAGAAAGAAGGAGATACCATGATTTTTTGTGGAGATTGGATGCTTAAGCCAACAAGAAATTTGTGGAATGCAGGAGTTTTTTGGTTGTTTACAAGTCATTCTTCTACTTTCGAGAGAGTGAAAAAAAAGAAATGAAATGAAAAGAAATGGGAGAAATGCTCAAACGATGTAGTTTTGATTGACAATAGGAGAATTCAACACGTGTCCAACAAAAAACTGCATCTTTCATATGATTAGGATAACACTTTAACTTGTTTTTTAAATTAAGGGTAAACTTATCCATTTTAAACCTGAAAACTAAATAATAAGTGAATTATTCAAGTGCTCATTTGAAAGGTTGTCACAATATATCAAATATTGTGACTTCCGAGGTAGAACTCATTTTTTAATTTTTTTAATAAAATAATTTTTACATGATCTTAAGCCTTGTTTGACCTCAATTATTTGAGATTATAATTTTTAAAATATGATATTTTTTTTAAGAGTATGTTTAAAAAAGAAGAAAATTTCTTGAATTTATTTGTAATATTACGCAATTTATTTTCAAGAAAAACAAACGTCCTAAACAAAAAAATAAAAATAAAAAAATGGAAAATTAAAGGAAAAAAGAGTAGTGGAGGGTTTGAAAATTCTGCAAAACTTTTCGATTCAGATACAAATACAATACCCGAATCCACTCCTCCTCGGTTTTTCTATATTTCTATATGTATTAAGAGTATACTGAAGCTGTTAATTGAATAGTAGTAAAATGGATTTGGACCAGTGGATAGCTAAGGTGAAAGAGGGTCAACACTTGTCCGAAGACGAGCTTCAGCTCCTCTGCGAATGTGTGAGTCTATGCCCCTCGTCTTTATTTTTTATTTTTTGAAAGAAACTGATGAGTTGACTTGACGCGTGATTGATTTCCACTTCCATTTGCCGATTAATGTCAAATTTAGTTTTAGGTTTTCATAGCATGGTCTATCGATTTAATTGAAAGTTTAATGTGTTAAGAATGTGCAGAGGACCTAAGGAGGTAAGGTTTATGCATTTTTGGAGCCAGGTATTCCCAATTTATTGGTTCACTCTGGTTCCTTCGAGTCTGTTGTGATATGCGTACGACTACTCCTTTTAAGTTGCTTCGAACAGCGCAGCTGTCCTAGTTATTCTCTTTTTCTCTGTACGGGGATTTCTAGTGATAGTCATGCTTGAAAACCTAAACACGAAACATTATCCAGGCCATGATGATCTCGGTTTTTTCCTTTTATTTTGGTATGCATGATTTGTATGACTCTTATAGATGATGTGTTAAATATTTGAAGCATGGATAATTTTTGTTAAATTTTCGTATTATATGTTTTTTGAAACGTGGAATTTTTTTTGGACATACTTGTGATATAATGCAGCTATATCCTTTATATGGTCTTGCTTGTCATGCATATTGCTTTACACTATCTAATTATGACGTGATTATGTGATTTTATTGCAATATACGATGTATGCTTGCTTTGCTCAGGCTCATGCCTTGCGCTTAGCCTCTACAAGGCCTTGGCAGCTTGGTGCACTTTGTGCTTGAAACATCGATAATTATAGTAGTGGCTGAGGGCCAATTATATATAGCTTTGGATGTGATGCTATTTTGATTCACGACGTGGCATTAGTGCTAAGATTCTGTCTTGTTGGTATTTGGTATTTGGTATTTAGTATTTAGTTTCAGTTCCACCAGGCTTTTCAAATTCAACGTACAATTTTGACCAGGGCCGTTTCTTGAGTTGCACAGTGCAACAATGACAATTCACGGCAAGAACTTCTTTTCATGTACATTTCATGAGTTAATGATAGTTTGTGTAGTTGTGTTATTTTACTGTCTTGTATAGTATTGCATAGTTCTCCATAATGATTGCCAATGTATTAACTTCTGTTTCGACAGCACATCTTTTTGTTTGTTTGGGAGAACTATGTTGTCCACATATATTGAAGTTCAGTTTCCCATCTATTTATCCAGGTAAAAGATATCTTGATTGAGGAGTCAAATGTGCAACCTGTGAATAGTCCTGTTACTGTTTGTGGGGACATCCACGGACAGTTTCATGATTTGATGAAACTTTTCCAGACTGGAGGTCATGTACCAGAGACAAATTACATATTTATGGTAAACATTGTATAGTATGTTCCCATTATTTGTGTTTTGTTTTTATATAGATTTGGAGTCTTATAGTTGCATCATGAAACTTCTTGTTTCTTTGCAGGGAGATTTTGTTGATCGTGGTTATAATAGTCTAGAAGTTTTTACAATGCTTTTACTTCTCAAAGCAAGGTGGTTGATTCTGTTTTGGGTTGCTTCTTTCCATTTGGCTTCTGTGCTTGCAAATTAGTTGACCAATTTGTTTGAGTTCGATTGTTTTTCCCCACTGGGTCTTGTCACCTGTGTATCCAGTTACATTTGCGACCAGGTTGAAGCAAGAAACTTTTGATGCAATTGCTACACACATGGATGAAATATTTTTATAGAATATAATTTTCATTGCAGAGTTAAGGAGCTCTTGTTCAAGTTACATATAGAATATTAAGCCCCTGTTTGGGCTTCATTAAAAATAGAATTTGGGGAAAATATGTTTTGGAATGGTGATTTATTGGGAATGTGTGGTTAAAAAATATAGAAAAGTTTCAGGTTTACGTGTAATATTATTTTATTGGAAAATATGTGGTTGAAAATAATAAAGAGAAAAGTGCATTTTTAAAAAATGGAGTCCAAACAAGGGCTAAATCATCGAAGGATGCCCCATATGATAGTTGATAGCTAATAAAATAAGACCTTGTTTGTTGGCCATTTATTTGAGAAAAAAAACATTATTTTGAATAGTGAGTTTTTGGAGAATGTGTGGTTAAAAAGTAAGGAAGGGTTTTGAGTTTACATGTAGAATATTTTATTGTGTGAATGTGTGGTTAAAAATGAGTACGTAGAGAAATGAATTTTGAAAGAATGGGAGATAAGCAGGGGCTAAGTAAATCATACTTATAATGTTCTTATAAGTTTTTGGATATAATGTTCTGATAAGTTTTTGGCCCCACGTGCCTGCTCATTTTGCTTATCAAATAAAAGATTAATGTTTACCATTGAGGTTATAGCTACTGGTGTGGAAATTCCAGTCAACTACAATTAATTATTGTCACAGAAACCACATAATATTTTATGTAAAACCAAATCTCAAGTACCGGTTTCCCTTTCCAGTTTATTACTATTCTAAAATATCTGAAGAGATCTAGGTGTTTTAGGTTGAACAAGTTTTCATCTGTTATGTGCCAACTCATTGAACAAGCTAAAACATTATTTTACCTTTGTATCTGTACGTGATATTTTCTGTTTTTAGTTTATTAATTTATAATGCATTTGCACTTTGTTACCAGATATCCCGCTAACATTACTCTTCTACGTGGAAATCACGAAAGCAGGCAGCTAACGCAGGTAATCTCTAGATAACTTGTGAAATCTGTCTTCATGGCCATGTTGTTATTTGATGTCGCTACATAACTTCATTCAATGCATGCATATTGCATAAATGACCATAAGGACGTTCAACTGGTGCCCTAGATAGAAATTATGTATAAACAAAGATAGATTAGTTGAGGAGGATTAAGTTGCGCTTTTTTATAGTTAATTGTTCGTTTTCTTTATCAGTTGGCATTTGTTATTTTCAAGTGGCGCACTCCTTGAATCAGGGAGTGTCCTGTTGAGGCTTGAATGGGGGTTGGTGAAGAGTGTATACTATATTCTTTCTGTTCTGTCTTGGTTATTACTAGTAGTGTCATTTTTAGAGAGAGTTTGGTAGGACATAGTGCGGTTTACCTTTTCTTATCATTAAAAACATGCATATGATGAACTAGAAGAGCATTTTCCACCATTGCTTACAATTAACTTCTGATGAACTTTTAATTTTCCTCTTCTCTGGTAGGTCTATGGATTCTATGATGAATGCCAAAGGAAGTATGGAAATGCTAATGCTTGGCGGTATTGCACAGATGTTTTTGACTATCTAACTCTGTCAGCAATCATAGATGGGACAGTATACCCTCTTTTTCCCTCTATTAGTCGTATTGTATTTCATAGACAGCCACAAAAGAGTACTCTCAACCCCTAAACAATTTATTGCTGTTTATTTGAATCTGTATATCTATATCCTTTCATTTAAAAGGTGGGATAGGGAAAGAACTATGGCTCTTATGAAAAGACCCAATCTTGTGATTTTACTCATTTTTTACTGTTTGATTTACAACTAATATTAATATATTGCGTCTGTGGAATGCCAGGTACTTTGTGTCCACGGTGGCCTATCACCGGATGTTAGAACTATTGACCAGGTTTGATCTATATCATGTTCATAGATGTTTATTTTGCATATCCAAGACGAGAAATCTTGAAGTTGATTAGAAATGTGTTTTGATGTTTGGTTAGACGAGTGTTCCTTTACACATTTATGCTCAATTGTAAAGCGCTTTTTCTAAAACAATGTAGCGTCGAGCATGTTGCATAATTGCTTTATTTGGTAATTTGTTCTTTTGATTACCATCGAGGAATGGTCTTTGCATGTGAAGTAGACACAATAAGTATATAGCTTTGCTTCACAAGTACAATAGTTTGTATACTTTGTTGGTTTTCATGGACTTTTTAGTATTTGGATGTGTATGCCGTTCTAGTAAGCAAGATGCAGCCTACTTTTGTGGCTTAAAGAGTAAGTAATATTTTCTGCTTCTTATTGCTTTCTTGACAGATTCGGGTCATTGAGCGAAATTGTGAAATTCCCCATGAAGGGCCCTTCTGTGACCTAATGTGGAGTGACCCTGAAGATATTGAAACATGGTATGTCAGCCCTCGAGGAGCAGGCTGGCTTTTTGGATCCAGGGTTACTTCTGAGGTAAGTCAATGTGATACCTGGGGAGAGAGCTTGGTGCCAGTTGTGATATACATGTCCATTAGGTTGTGGGTTTGCTTCCCACTGTGCCAAAGGACACACTAGGGAAACCCTAAAGTGCTTTATACTAAGCTTCCAGACGTGAAGAGTCACTTCAGACACTAATATTTGGTTTTTTGCAGTTCAACCACATTAACAAACTTGATTTAGTTTGTCGGGCTCACCAACTTGTCCAGGAAGGTTTAAAGTATATGTTTCAGGATAAAGGACTTGTAACTGTAAGTTGCCTCTTGTGCATCAGAGATTTCATCACGGTATATCGTAAATTTTTAGTGTGTGCTTTTAGACTATTTTTGCTTCATGACTGTGCAGGTGTGGTCTGCACCGAATTATTGTTACCGATGTGGAAATGTTGCCTCGATATTAAGCTTCAATGATAATATGGTACTACTGCTCAATTATTCTGTGTTATTTGTTCTCTCTCTCATCCCCTTCCCCGCTATCCTTCATGCAATGGTATATAGCAATTCCAAAACTCTTATGATTGCTGTCATGCTTTCTGTATATCATTGAGGGGGGTTTCAACACTTCACTTTTTCAAAGAATGCAAATATATTTTTTAATCTAATTAGATCATCTTTTATTTTATCCCTTTTTCCTTGGCCTTAGGAAAGAGAGGTAAAGTTTTTCACCGAGACGGAGGAAAACAACCAGATGCACGGACCCAGGGCTGGCAATTCTTATTTTTTATGATTGAATTTTTTCGCTTTCACAAGAGTGATATAAGTTTGTGCTTCTGCTGTGCTGCATTAACTGGGAGAAACCAAACAAGAAATGTTGCATGGAAGATTGTCCAGTGTCCGAACATGTCAGGGTTATACGTACAGACGTTTTTACGTAGTTCTTGCTGTGTATTGAACATGGCTTCGTGTTGTTTTGATATTTGTCTTCCATTGTTTAGATCAATGATAAATTAATATGTTTACGAAGGTTTTTAATTGGTGTTCATTTCATTAGCAGCAGGCACACGTGGCAGGTCCCGAGAATCCTTCACTGTCCTACAGGGACGGTCTTGTTCGACCAACACTTGTGTAGTGGTAGCGTTTAATTGAAGAATGATATTTATCATTATGACGATGGAACATCGGTGATGTGACATTTATGTGGAATAATGAGATTTGAGAGTTTAATTTTTATGAGAGATAAAGAAGGGGAGGAGAGAGAAATGTGAGAGATAATGAATTGCTATCATCGATGTTTCGTGATCATGATGATAAATAGCATTACTCTGTTTAATTTCATTGGAATCTTGCAAGATTGAAGTGTAGAACGATAGCTCCGTTCAATAAGCTGTTGGTTTTGTGACGGAGTGTATATGATGTATTTTCTAAAAAATTATTGGTCCCAACCTATCAGCTTTATGGCGAATTAGTGCTTTGAGGAAAACATATCAGATTATCTTTTACATTTAAAACTAAGCAATAAATGAATAAAATGTTAATGAATGAAATTATTTTTGCAAATGCTTAATTTGTCGTGGAAGGTTTATTGAGTCCTCAAATGCTTATGTGAGTGGGAGGTTAAAGTTTCGTTGAATCATTTTTATCATATTTTTCTATCTAATTTTATTTTCATCAAAAAAAAATAATTTGTGTTTGTAACACGAACAAGAGTGAGGAGATACGAGGAAGAACATGTGAGACAAATGTCATAGTTTGAGATGTTAGAGGGTTAATTCTAAATCCATCGTGTGAGTGGACGTGCATCTAGGTCACTGATCTTCAATTTGGTGTAACGAGATTATTCAACTTCGATTTGCTTATCGGTCTATTGATTTATCTTCAATTTGTACAATCAACTCACCTAATTGCGATTTTGCTTGCAAATTTGGTGTCTAGGGCCCGTTCGGTAGAGATTAAAATCGAATTAAAATTGAAAAACTAGTCGTTATTGTTAACTTTTATTAAACGAGTAAGATTCAATAACGGTTATATTTTCAATTTTAATTGAATTTTAATCCCTATCGAAGGACCCTAATAAATATGCAGTCAATTTAACTAATGTTACATACTCACATGGACATTAAAATTAATGTATGACTATCATATATATCTCTAATTCACATAACAATGCACATCATTTATCTTAACACATTTTATTTAATAAATACTTACATTTTTACATGTCAATTATTAAGGGGCTGTCTGGAAGAGCTTAAATTTTGCTTAAAATCG
>CAIGRQ010153825.1:0-14730 GCA_903798375.1 Fraxinus sp. D2006-0159
AAGACGAGAATATTGATTTTGATCAGGAATATATATATATATATATATATTCCTGATCAAAATCAATATTCTCGTCTTAAATTGAGTGTCTCGTTATCTATTTGATACTTCTTCTTTTTTTTTTTTTTAATCTAGGCCAATTTTTATATAAAATCAATTTTACTTGAAAATATTATAAAGTTCAATGACTCCTTAAAGTAATTTAAAGTTCAGATTATGAAGTTCAGTCACTACTCGAAAGCATTTTAAAGTTCAATAAGTAAACATAAAAGTATAAGTTCAGTGACTAATGAAATATTGTCGGTGATTGATGAATTGCATCATGTTAAAAATCAACGACCAATCAGAAGTATTTTAAAGTTTAATGACCTATGAAATATGATAAGTAATGTAGTTCAATATGTTAAAGTAATAAAGTTTAGTTCACCACCCAAATGCATTTTAAATTCAATAATTAAAACGTGACAGAGATATAAGTTTAGTGACTAATAAAATATTTAACTCTGCAAAAAAATTTAGATTAGTAAATTTTGATAAAAAAATAAAAAAATTAATGTAATTGAAAAATTGTGAATATCTTGAAATGTGTGATTAAAATTAATTATTGAATTTTTCTTAAATATTAATCAACTTTTTAGTTGAATCAAACCCGAACTAAATTTGAAAGTCTAAGTTCATTATCACCGCAATTACTCGACCTTTGATTGAAAGTTTTCGAATTACGTAACATTAATGTAAAATAAATAGAAATTCAAGTTCAAAACTTTTTGTGAATTGCTATCTTCGTGTTTTTCTTTTAAATAAGAAAAATGCATATAATGATAAATTTATCCATCAATGAATTGAAATATCACGTCATCGCTTAACATAAGACAAACATAGATGCTCATTAGATAATTCCTCATACATTACTATGTATTTTTATAAACTATAAATTTATTGTTTGTCAAGTCTATGTTTGGATTTAATCTGTAAATCAGTGGTGTGTATTTAGAAGGGTTGGATTTTCTTATTTAGGGCATGTTCAGTAGGGAAAAATCCAATTAAAATTGAAAATATAGCCATTATTAGGTCACACTCATCTAATAAAAGTCAACAATAACGACTAATTTTTCAATTTTAATCTCTACCAAACACGCACTTAAGTTATCATTTGTGCATGCTACTATTATTTAGGTAAAAATAATTGAATTGGTGACATCTTACCAACTTCGATATTGGATTATATTTTGACAAACTGCCGAAGCTAGTAAATTATAAATTTTTTAACTAACAAGCTTTTATGATCTATTGATTAAGATACATTATTGACTTTTAACTAATAAGGATATATATAATTTACAAGAAGATAATGTCAAAAAATATCAACTAAACATTGAAAAGATGAAATCATTGCACCCTTTTTCAAGTAAACTAATGTAGTAGTTTTGGTGTGTTTCACAAGTTTTGGTGTCATTATAACCCACACATGTCATGTTTCTTCTATTCTCTGGCAATGCCACCTTTTACCAATTTTTTTTTTTTTACCTGCAACACTCTACCTTGCTTGTGGAATAATCATGAAACCAAGACATTGGATCCACATGGAGCAATCGATTGAGGTATTGTGGAGAATGTGATGTGTAAGGTAATTGTTACATTATCTTAAAATTTTGGATTGCATTTTAATTTGTCAAAGAATGTGATCATGATCTACTTCCACGTGAATTGTTGATGACACCATTGTTTATCAATATTATTATAATTTTGTATTGACATGCGATCTGGTAGATTCACATTACATCTTTTAGGGATGGTCTACAACACTTCAATGTTGACCCATCGGATTGAAAATGTCATATCAAATGAATCCCATTCGTACCTTGGGCTCAGGCTCTGGGGCGCACATTGTGTGGCACATGCGAGTATGACTCACTCGTGGCAAGCTAGTCAGTGTTAGTCATGTGTATAACTTACAAAAGTTATTGGACTGTGAAGGCTATCAGCTACATAATGGATAGTTCAATGTGCTCACCGACATCAATGTAAATTTATTTCCACTTATTAAAGACATGGTTAAAGTTTTTCATAGAACTTCCTTTAAAGTTTTATATACTAATTCACTCATCAATATATTTAGGCCAAAAATATATCACTTTAATCACATCATAACAAGGATTAATTACAGCATAATTAACACTTTTAATTACAAATAATATATATCAAAAAATCCCTCAAAATTGGATGAAAATTCATTAATAAACCAATTATTTCCAACTGATATCATGTACCTCTTCGTAGACCATAGATAGAGGTATATATAACAAATAGCTTGATTCTCCAAGCATAGAATTGGCCTTCAGTTACGGCGTCCACATGAATTCATAATTTATTTTTTTTTTTAACCATACATTCTTCAAGAAAATCATTTTTTTTACAAAAATTACTCTCTAAAAATATCTCTAACTCTTCCATCTCGGCGTGTCGTGTGAATGCAAAGTTTTGTAATAAACTTTACATCTTCAGACTAGTTGAAAGAAAAAAAAAAAAAAATAAAAAAAAAATGAAGAAGCAAAATTCCTCTTGATACTGTAGCCTAAAGTACACGTATCTACAATTTTCCGATAAAAGGCATGTCAATTATATAAACAAGAAAAAATACATTCTTATTTCTTCATGTTTCATATATTTTAAAATACATTTTTCTCTCTTATTTTTAATTACGCACCATTCAATACAATAATAATACACACAAAAAGGGTTAAACCCCAACTTTGAGGGCCCCCACCTGCCCTACCCTGGACCTTGGTGGAGGAGGTAAATCTCAGGTTATGCCTCCAAGTTACAGGGTGGAAAGCTGCTTGTACATTTGCACTTATCAAATGGCCAAATTCATATTTCAGGATTCGAACCCTAGACGCGACAGTCTCAAGTAAAGTTGGAGCTTTTTCACCTTCCCCTTTTATTTCTTGAAGATGTAATACACACAAATCCAAAACTTATTTTCCATCAAAACACTATTTAAAATACACTCTTGGAAGAATAATGTGGCTCAAAAAGAGTGTGTTTTTCTTTCTTTCTTTCTTTTTTTTAACAAAAAAGAAATATTCCATTCTATTGGATAAGTTCATGATTTCGCCCTTGTTTGGTCACATTACTTCCAAAATATATTTATTTTATTTTATTTTCAACAACAATTTTTCAGTAACATAATTTTATACGTAAACATAAAATTTATTATTATTTTTTAACAACACATTTTTTATTAAATATTATTTAAAAATGTATTTTGGACAAAAAAAAAATGAGACACTCAATGTTTCAATGGAGCAGGTGCAATAATATAGCAAGGCGCACTGTGTAATTTGAAAATTGAACTAAAATGTCCGTTACAGTAGCCCAGAAGCAAACCCGGATCATTTGGTGTCCCGTGGGTTAACTTTACCTATACATCGCGTAGCGTAAAGAGACGTTAATACTTCTTCAGGACGTAAATGCCCTTTCGTATCACAGCTGCCTTTTATTTATTATGACCTGTTTGAGCCGGATTAAGATCTAATTTTAATCTAAATTAAAGCCAAACAATCAATATCAACCACGTATTTCAAAAACTTATATTACAATTCATTTAAAATCTGATTTTAATTTACACCAAACAAAGCCTCCAAGTATTTTCATAGGAGCCTTATTTTTGCCTCCATTTTTTTAAAAATAGATTTTTAATTATATATTCTTTAATACAATAATTTTATATATAAATCTAATTTTTTTAATCATACATTTGCAACAAAATACTATTTCAAAATGTATTTTGATCAAAAAAATGAGGCTCAAACACTATTCCAAAATACATTTTATGTCAAGTATTTCTTTTTCTTTTTACAAGTTTAGAATAGTAGGTTAAAGTTGGTGAGGATTGTACATTATTTTTTAAAAAATTTCTGCACATAGTATTTTTCTAAAAATTATTAGAATCGATTAGAATCAACTTGTTTCGGTTGATTTCAATTAAATTAATGAGTTTTAATTCTTAAAGTTGAAAAACAAATGTTACTTTTTTTATTCTTGATTTTAGCTACATAATCTTTGCCACAAACATAACTGATCAAACATTACTCGTCAAGTTTGATTTGGTTCTATCGCTTCTATTGCTGCAGAAAAAAGCATTTGGTTCAGTATGCAGAGAGTTTCGTTAATATCAGAATTGTTTGTTTCTTATTAAAATCAATCGTGCGCTCTTACTTTTTTAATATGCAATAAAATATTCCAATTTTTTTATTATCAAGTTTTAAAATTTGAATAATTAGTGTATCTATTTATGTTCTCGAGGCTAGAATTTTTAAAATTCTTGATAATAGCCAAAAGAAATCGCTTTTAAGGATTGAAAATAACAAAAATTATGATAAAAAGAAAACATAAATATAAAAAGAGTAGTGCTATGGGTACATAATGGTACCCATAGCACTTGACATAATGGGTATGTGTTGAATTGGCAACTTTTTCCATCACTTTAGAACACGTTTTTGACTCATATATTATTATTATTATTATTATTATTATTATTATTATTAAGAGTAGTGCTATGGGTACATAATGGTATCCATAGCACTTGACATAATGGGTATGTGTTGACCCTCTATTGAAGGGTTTTCGGGTGTTATGTGAACCCTTACAAATAGCATTTCCCATATAAAAAAGCCCTGCAGGGGTAATGGGGGAATATACATATAAGGGGCATTATCGGAATAAAGGAGATGAATACTCGAGTGGGCTCACTCTGCCAGGGCCACGTGCCTGTCGAACCAGTGCACATGCTCCCGTAGAAACAAAGGCGGAATAAAAGTTTAAAAGAAAGAATTCAATCCAAGTCTCCCTATCGCGCACTCAGCTACTAAAAGAGTCTCTCTCTTATCTTTCTCCATCCAGCTCCCAACAAACGTTACAGAAAAAAGCCCAGAAAAAATCTTAAACAGCCAGGAATTCATCGTCATTTCAATTCATCATACTCAGATCAGATCTCGAGGTTTAAAACAAGAAGAAGAAAAGGAAGCTGATTTAATTTTAGTTAAGCAAAACGAAAGAGCGTTTTTTTAACATTTTTTTTTTGGTAAAATATAATTTGAAATGGAGAAGAACACGCCGGTGAGGAAGCCTCACACATCAACGGCAGATCTACTTACCTGGTCTGAGAATCCGCAGGAATATTCGCCCGCCACCGCTTCTGCATCCCGTGCATCCGCCCGTTCCCACCAGGTAAAGTTTAATCCATTTCACGGAATTTTTTATTTTATTTCTTTTATTCGTAAATCTAGATATATATATATTTTTTTGGTGGGCTTAATTGTACAACAATGAATGACAGCCCTCTGATGGGATCAGAAAGGTGGTGTTTGGCGGTCAGGTTACGGATGAAGAAGTTGAGAGCTTGAATAAAAGGTTAAAGATCTAGATCAATTTGTGTATTGTATGTATTTGTTATTTCTCAATCTTCAATTTCTTTATTAATATTTTTCAAACTGGTGATCTTTTTGTTTTTATGATTCTAATTTGAGCAATAAATGATATGGTACAAAGATTTTGTTGTCTAGTGTTTTTGTTTTCTTGTAAATTTTTGGATGCGTCATTATTATATTCACAGCTTTCTCATTTATTATTTCGTTTGTAAATTTTTATTCTTGTTTCTTATGACGTTTTGAAAGGTAAAATTATTCATGTCAGTGATTGTTCAATTGACATTGTCTTTTAACCAAGAAGTTACTGAATTAGTGATATCTCTATATACCTCTTTGTGTTTGTTATATTGTCATTTTGAAGACCTTTGATTGCCATATCATATCTTACCTTAGTTCTTCAAGTCTTGAATTCGACGGACACTCTTGGAGTTACAGCTTATGATGTGAGCGAATGCTATATTAACAGTTTTGCTGAATAAATGGACTGTAGAAGGTTTATATGGAAATAAATTCTTTCATAATGTTATAAGATTGAACTAGGAGAACCATCATCAATAGCATAGTGTCGTAGCATGTACTTGAATTCTTGATTGACAACAAAAACTCGCAATTCTTGATTGAACCATCATTGACTTTTGATAGTACCACGAGAGCTTATAACGAGTCACCATATCACAACTTTTCAAACGATTATATGTTTTAATGAATAATGCTATATGTATATCCTTCCTTACCACTTGGATGACATTCTCTTTTATGTGGAAGAAATATGTGCACTGATGTGATGGATGAGTTTAAAATTAAGAGTGTAATATTGCCTCGTGGAAGAGTATAAAGGATGGTGTAAAGGAGAGAGTTTAAAATTAAGAGGGTAGATGTTGGCACGTGGAAGAGTATAAAGGACGGTGTAAGGGAGAGTGTACGTGTAGTGTGATTGATGTTTTAATATGGTTTTCATTATTGGCTATCTCAGGATTTAGTGCTAATGAGATTCAAATTGTACTTTTTACTATTTCGTGCAGCATGATATTTTTTTTGGTATCTATCTTTTCCTTTTGTACCGTTTTGTGGAAATGTTTAAAACTCTTTAGTGTTTGGGCCATTCCAGGAAACCGTGTTCAGACTATAAAATGAAGGAAATGACTGGTAGTGGTATATTCAAATCCAAGGGAGAAAGTGAAGCATCAGAATCTGAGGATATTGAGCAGAACTCGATGAGCAAAACTGGACTACGAATGTACCAGGTTTGATATTTTCTGGTTAAGCTTATTATGCAATTCTACATGATGTGTTGTGAACGTTTATAACCTACCTTTGATGGTTGAATTGTTATTAGCAAGCATTGGCGGGAACCAGTCACATTTCTTTTGGTGAAGAAGAAACAGTTTCTCCCAAGAAGCCATCTAGTCTGCCTGAAGTGGCAAAGCAGCGGGAGTTGAGTGGAACTCTGGAAAGTGAGTCCGAGGCAATGTTGAAGAAACAAATTTCGGACGGAAAAATGAAGGAGCTCAGTGGGCATGATATTTTTGCCCCACCACCTGAAATTCAACCCCGCCCCTTGGCTACTCGCGCTTTGGCTTTGCGAGAAAGCATTACTATTGGAGAACCTGCATCAGATAATGTAGGCACATATGTGCTCATTCTGTTGTCCTTACAGTAGCTCACTTTTCCTTATTCGTCAACCTAGAAAATAATAGAACAAACATGGAAAATATCTGATTAAAATTGTCGTTGGAAAGGTAAAATTGAGAACAAGTTCTGTTAAAGTTTATGATCTAAAAGTTCGACTACAAATTGGACGATTTTTTATTTAATAAATCAGTATCTCCTTTTTGGTATGGTTGATAACATCTCTCGGTCTTTTATGGAATTCGAGATTCTTCATTTTTCTAGTTAGTTCTCAAAATTTTCTCATTTGTAGGGTGCTGGAGGCCAGAACAATGGTGCTCTGAGTGAGGAGCCCACTGTGAAGACAGCAAAGAAGATTCCTAACCAGAAATTTGCAGAGCTTTCAGGCAACAACATTTTCAAGGGAGATGCACCACCTGCATCTGCTGAGAAGCCTCTGAGTTCTGCGAAATTGCGAGAAATGAGTGGCAGTAATATATTTGCCGATGGGAAAGCTGAATCCCGGGACTACCTAGGTGGAGTTCGGAAACCCCCGGGTGGCGAGAGCAGCATTGCTCTGGTGTAACTTGTTAGGTCTAACTCAACTGTTTACTTATTACTTGTGTCTATCATATTTAGACGGGGATTTCTTTTCATATAATCTGTCTTTTCATATATGTTGTCATTATCGTTTGTGTTTTCTTTCATCTTAGAAGGGAATTGTTCCAATATGATTTGACCCTTGAGTTGTGGGTTTTGGTATGTTTTAGGGTTGATTAACATGTTCATCAGTTTTATGAAGAGTTGGCTAATTGGATTATATTTTCAGTCATTTCTTTGTTCATGCTAATGAAGTGCTAGGTTATATGCTCTGAATTCGGGTAGTTCCTCTTGTTTTTTACTTCGAAAATCTTTCAAGTCCTCAATGTGTTTGACACTTGTTCTACTTGTTGACATTACTGAAAAGTTCCTAGTTTTTGAGTCGTCTGTTTGATTGGATCAAGGGACTCGAAGCAAGCATTTGTCTACTCGTATTATTCGAGTACATGCAGAGATGGATTTGTTGACAGTGCAGAAGTAACATATGATTGAACTTTGTTCTAATGTTATCTAAGTTACATATACTATAGCTTTATTTTAGGATTCTTGAACGAAGTGTTGGTATGTTAGAGCCTAAAAACTTGTAAATATCCATAGCCATTTCTTAAGCTATAATCAAGGGATGGTGACTTGTCTCTTCACTTTCAAGGTGGTTTACCTGCATTTGACTTCCAACTTTACTCTTTATTTGTTGGAGAAGATACCGGATCATTAAGCCCCCGTTTGAGTCAAGTTTAAATTTTTATTCTCATTTTTTTACTCATTTTCAACCATACATTTTTCAATAAAAATAATATTTTTCATCACATCAATAATTTTTCTTTCTTTTTTGATCACACATTCTTCATCAATTTACTATTTCAGAATATATTCTTCCAAAATAATGTGAATCAAAATAAAAGGACATTGCGAGGATGACATGAAATTTCATTTCTCAATGATTTATATAGCTCTCTGAGAAGTGTATTTTGAGTGTATTTAATCTTAAATTTATTAGGAATAAGATTAGTTAAAATATTATAGTGGCTTGACATTTGATTGCACGAGAAATATGCATTCCATGTTTGACGTTTTTAAAATTATAATTTGAGTTGATCAGATATACTTTGGGCCCGTTCGGTAGAGATTAAAATCGGATTAAAATTAAAAAATTAGACGTTATTGTTGATTTTTATTAGACCAGTGGGACTTAATACTAGTCATATTTTCAATTTTAATTGGATTTTAATCCCTACCGAACATGGTCTTTCTATTTTCACATTTGATAAGATTCATAATTTACTATTTATTTATTAATTTACATATTTTTAGGATTCATAATTAAGGCATGACAAAACTCTCGAACCCGAACTGAACTAAATCGAATCAAGCGATTCTTCATAAGTTAAATACCCGAACGGAGTATTTGAATCGAGAACCGATGAGTTTTGTTTGGTTCTAGACCAAGAACCTAAAAGCCGAATAAGAATCGAACCAAAATAATTTTTTTAATTTTTTATGTTGAATTGATTAAATTATTTCAATTGTTTCTAAACAAATTAGTAAATTAACTAATTTAATGATTAACACTCTAACTCCTAAACCAAGTCCATGCCTATCTAGCCCAGCACAACCTTAAATTTAATTTTTTGTTTTATGTTTTTGGCTTAATTATTAATTTTATTGTTAACCTAAGATCTAGGCCTTTTTAAATTTTAATCATTTTCTTTTCAATTTCATACTTTCATTCGGTAAGCACAAGTCCACTAACCCCAAATCGTTTGATAAATTGAAAACCTACATCTACATGCCCAAATCGAAGCCGCCGACTGCAGAATCCGACTTTCCCTCTTCAACTTCCCATTGAAGCTACGAATGAATATGTCATTAGTTGTATTTATGTATTATTGCTGTAAATGTTTAAAAAAAAAATTATGGTATGGAACAGAACAGAACCGAACCCGAACAGTTCCATGATTATATTTGGACCTGATGGTTTCATTTATTAAATACCCGAAAATTTTGGTTCGATTCGGTTCTCTTCAGAATTGAATCAAACTGGACCATCTTCAACCCTATTCAAAACTTATAAACATGTTTAAAAATAGTCGTAGACATGCTAGCAATATTTACAAATAATAAATATTTATTACAAAACTTGACAATATTTTAGGTTTTTTGTTTTTTGGTACCTAGGTATCCCAATTTAGCCAGACTATCTATTTTGTCAAGGAATTGTATAATTTTTTTTTTTGGTACCCAGGTATCCCAACTTAGTCAGACTAATTTCCTGGACCACCGGCCCCTCAGTAACTGGTGGAGGTAAACCTCGAGTTATACCCAAGTTGATCAGGGTTCGAGCACCCCTTATACTCCTGACCCCAAGGGAGTCTTCCTCCATGGTTACTCTAATATTACATTGTATGGTATAGTTTGTCTTACCAAACAAGTGAAATTATAAAAAAGGAAATTTAACCAATGCACACCGCATTTGTATGCATTTACAATTTACGTACATATTTTCACAAATTTAAAATTTACATATTGTATTTGAGTTATTATAACAAAAAAGACATCTTGCATGGAGAAATAGAAATGGCAAACAAGCCAAAATACACTTAAATGAAAAATTGTAAATCACACCCTATCTATTATTACACAACACACAACACAATATTTTACTATATTATTCATTATAATTTAATTACTAATAGCTTATGCTGTTTTATTAAAAAAAAAATCTTTAAAATGATTGTTTCTAGTTCAAAGAGTAATAGATTTTTATTTTTTATTTTTTATTTTTTGAATAGTATGTAAAATGTTACGTAATTTATCATACGGCGTGATTTGTTATTTAATTATTTGCAAATTAAGGATATTTTAGGCTCCGTTTGTCTCTCATTATTCCAAAACATTGTTTGTTACCGTAAGATTTTCCACCGGACATTCACCCATTAAAATATTCTACACAAAAATCAATAAAGTTACTTTAAATTTCAAACACACATTCTCAAAAAAATATTATTCATTACTCAATTTCTCCTACAATAATGGAAGACAAACACACACAAATATGTAAACTGTTTTTAATAACATATTTTTATATTTTTTTTCCTTGCAAAATATGTTTTGTACTATCAATAACTAAAATATAGCATGCAAATGTTTTTTCAAACAACAATGCTACATGTACAATGTTGGGTTACAACCAATCACAAGGGAGGGGGCCCGCGATTAAAATAATGGTGGGTCCCACCTCCCTTATGAGAGGTTGTAACCCAATATTGTAACCCAACATTGTACAAGAAGCATTATTCTTTTTAGATAAAACACGATTTTCCACATACAAAACATAGATAATATATTATTCAAGATAACTCGAGTTTACGCACACATTTCTCAATAACATAAGAGACATGGTTTAGCTCACGACAACAAAATACACACAACGCAAAACATAGGCATAAATTAAAACACGCGTACAGAAAAACCATATAGCAGTAGCTGCCATTATTCAAGCTTCCTCGTGACCGATCAGGGCCAACAGCATTTTCTCGTAGTCTCCAGTCGTGTCCTTAGCAATGGCGCGATCCAGTGGCACACTGTTCCTCTTTTGATACTCGTGCTCGATTATTTTCATGTCAACCTCAGCTCGAGTAGCAACAATTCTTGTGAGCGCTCCTTCATCCGTCCCTTGCCTGTGAATTGCAAGGCGGATAGCCTTTTCAAAGTACTGCTCAGGGCATATCAAACACTCGATAGTTCCTCTCAGTATTGAAAGGAACTCGTCCTTGGGGTCGGCTTCTAAATCCTGCGAATAAAAATTTCTTTCAGATAACTCTTCAAGCTGGAAAATTAACCGTGAATAAAGTTCACAAGCATTACCTTGCTTATATCATTTCCAAATTCATTTTTGTATTGATTTATCGTCGCATTGACCTGTGCTTTGCTCCTCGTTGCCAAAATCCGAATGAAGTCATCATCATTGCAAGCCTTCTTCGAAATTTTCTCGTGCAGTAGTTTAGCTTCTGTTTTTGCAAGTGTCAAGTTAACTTCATCTCCCCCATATCGATATGAGCTCACCAAGGAGACCAAAAGCTGAAATAATTAACAATGTGATAAATAAATTCTGTCCAAGAAACACACACGTTGCCTTTCGACTCTCCTTCCTTTTTAAACAACTTTTCATTTTCTTGAAGCCAACTATCATCTTAAGTAACGCGGGCACGTATGAAACGCAATACTCAAATAGATATGGTTGAACCATACGATGAACGAGATTTAACTTCTCTTTCTTTGATAATATCGTCCAATACTATCTAATTCACCTAACCAAATATATTCTAAGGCTGACATTTCTATGGTTCCTCTGCAAATCGATACTACAAAAATACCGGTCCTAGAAATCTTGAAAGCTATAAAATAGTACAGATAACATTACAGGTACCTTGCGGAAGTCTCCGTGTGTGTGATAAGCAACATCTTCCTCGAGCGATCTCTTAAAACGAGCATGATAAGCTTCCCTTGCCAGAAGCAGTTCTTTCGGAGACCTTGTACAAGCTATTTCCATAAGGACCTGATTGCTCGACGTCCACCTCTTTGTAGCTTCATTAGCCAAATACGCATCACGTTCAGAAGGGTCCAGTGTCCATAGCATTACAAGCCTCTGATATACATACATTTAGAACAACATGATAAATTATATCCTGGTTCAAACTTGATCGATCTAAATTTATCATCCCTTTTAAGATTTAGAAATCAAACCTCAAAATCATTTGTAAGTTCCTTATCCAAAGCTTTGAGCAGATCTTCTCCATAAGTCTCGGCATAAACCTGCCTAATCATCTTGCGCTGGGCGGCATTTCTGTGACCCAAAATCGAGATGATCAAATCCTCATTTGTTCCCCATCCTGAAAGGAAATGATTTTGAAACATGAAGAAATCCATCAAATGATAAAACAAACCAAGATCAAATGATTTGGATAATAAATAAATCAATAAAAAAATTACCCACAGTTTAGATCATCATCAACCCGATTCATACGTTAGATCTATTACAAGAAGACCATCAACTAGACTAATTTCCATAGATCAAGTACCATTGACCTTTGACAAAACCAAGAACAGAACAAATAGAACCATAATTGTTGTATTCAGTTATGATCCCTCTCCTCAAAAAAGAAGGGATCTTTGCACAAAGCGAAATCATGATCAATCCACATCAGAAAAAAAAAGTAGACGATCAAGATTCATCAATGGAATTTATATGCTTAATCAATGAATCTCGATCAGACAATTAAGATAGCATAATCAAGAGAAAAGAGAAAGAGACCTGCAAAGGCTTTGCGGAGTTGTTCACAATCTTCAGCGACGGAGGGAACATGTGCCGGAACACAGAGAGTCGACATTTTTGCAGAGAAAGAGATAGAGGGAGTGAGTTGAGTGAATTTGTTTGGTGAAAACCGAAAACGTCAGCCAAATGGGCTCTTCTCTTTTCCTTTATATTAATCATTATGAAGTGGACAACGGTAGATGGACATCATACACTGATATGTGGGTTCCGCCGGGTGGTGTATACATGCCACGTGACAGCATAATATCTCTCCACCATAAATTAATACCCACGTACAGTATTAATTCACAGGGGCTCACTATGTCACTAACGTGATTATCGGCTAAATAGGTATATCAATAATTGAAGAAATTTTTTTAGAATAATTTTTATGAAAAATAATTATTTTAAAGTATGCGTGATTTAAAAATAGGAAAAAAAAATTATGAGTCAAGTGCAATAATTTTTATTGAAAGAATCCATGATTAAAAAAGAATTGAACAATGTTACTTGTTACGCTATGGTTTACATCGAGACGAAGCATCAAAATGAAAGTTGATAAGTTTTTTTTTTATTTGGTTGGAGAAATTCTGATCTAATCATATTTTACCACGTCATGTGTATGTAAATCATTATATACATGTTGTACAATCGTAAAGAATTTTTAAAAAATAAATTTTAAAAACTCTGTACCTAATAGGAGATCAATCTTGTAAATAAAAAAAAAAAGATCATGCTATACGTACCTAATAATGTACCAAAAGTTTTACCTAAAAGCCAAGCTACTTGACCTTTAGGTAAATGATTAGGTAAAATATTAGGTACATTTAGATTTATCCAAAAATAAAACATTAACCATTCCAAAAATAATTTCCATCACATTATGCTCACGACATAATAAAAAATGCTACTTTAAACTAAGAAACATAAAACCTCCGTTTTGGATGGGAAGAATTTAAAAGTAAATATAAATGAGTGGTAAATAAGTGAACAATACTTATCAATCTCCACGGGACCATGCATATTTGAAAACTCTTGGAAACAAGTCCAATGGGATGATTTTAGAAGAAATTTAACATTTCCAGGCTTGACATTTTTCCTAAATCAAATGGTATTTCTCTAGTGAGTAATTATTATTCAAATCCACCTCGAACATATTCTTCGCCCGAAATAGTTTTTGCTCAAATTCAAGTGATACAATTGCTTAGACTATGCTAAGTTTTAATGGTATTTGTCTCTGAAAATGTCAAAGTGTCTCATGTCTGACAGTGATCCCAAATCTTCACTGCAGAAGGTCGTACAAAAGATAATATTTGAAGAAAACGGTTTCTATCAATTTTTCAGTAGAAAACGGTTTCTATCAATTTTTCAGCAAGGGTCGTTTGATTGCAAATGTGGAAAATGGGTGGAAAGAAAATNCAATTGCTTAGACTATGCTAAGTTTTAATGGTATTTGTCTCTGAAAATGTCAAAGTGTCTCATGTCTGACAGTGATCCCAAATCTTCACTGCAGAAGGTCGTACAAAAGATAAT
This sequence comes from Fraxinus sp. D2006-0159, assembly GCA_903798375.1. NCBI lineage: Eukaryota > Viridiplantae > Streptophyta > Magnoliopsida > Lamiales > Oleaceae > Fraxinus > Fraxinus sp. D2006-0159. The sequence continues at coordinate 14,485 of CAIGRQ010153825.1, forward strand.
ATTTGAAGAAAACGGTTTCTATCAATTTTTCAGTAGAAAACGGTTTCTATCAATTTTTCAGCAAGGGTCGTTTGATTGCAAATGTGGAAAATGGGTGGAAAGAAAATGAATTCCAGGGAATTGAATTGCCTAGAAATTATTTTACTGGGAATTATAATTAATTGTGTTTGATTGGTATAGTTTTCCACCTTAACAATATTGAAAGTTTGGCTTTGTTTTACATGAAAATTGTCCGTTAAAGGAAAA
>CAIGRQ010153853.1:0-10101 GCA_903798375.1 Fraxinus sp. D2006-0159
AGGGTTTTTCTAACAATTTTTTACTGGGTATTTTCTCACCTAGGTTGAAACTAGAATTAACTATGTCATTTAAACTCACATAGAATTCATCAAATGTCTCATCCTCTTTTATCCTAATATCTTCCAACCTAGTGGTCAAAATCTGTAACTTAGAGTTTTAAATAGCCTGAGTTCCCTTATGTGTGATCTGTAGAATATTCCAAACTTCTTTACCAACCTCACACATAGATACTTTCCTAAAATTTTAAGGGAACACTGCCATAAATAGGGCATGTAAGGCTTTGTTATTCCAGTTACACTCATCTAAGTTTACTCAAGTCCAATTAACAATGGGAGTGGGGATAACTTCATTATTAACCGTAGAACTAGAGGCATTCCAACCCTTAACTACATTTAACCAAATTCGTTCATCCATAGATTTTAGGAAAGCTCTCATCCTCACTTTTCAATACGCATAATTACTATCATCAAAATATGGTGAGACTGTCAACGAAGTACTCATCTAGACAGTAAGGTTAGGATACTAAATTAAGCTCTAATACCACTTGTGAGTTCTCTAGATGCTGTTAGATTGATCTAGATTATAAGTTAATTCGACCTTACGTGCGAAATTACACTAATTAAAGCAACAAGTTACTTTTAATTACTTTCTAGATGGTTAAGCATACAATCGAATTTTCCTAAGTTGAATTATTGGAGTTGTAATATTTGGAAAGCAATAAATAACACAAAATTTGATGACGGAGAAATTCAACTGGGTAAAAACTTTGGGACCAAACCAGTTACCTCCACTATAGACAATATGGGTTACAATTCAATTCCATACTAGTTCCACTAGCTGTTGTAAACCCTGCAACTCCAAGATCTGCTGTTCATTCTATCCTTACAATCTGCTACCGTAGATACTATCCAGCCAACCCCACTAGACCTTTTGATCTATCTCCTGTAACTTTCAAGATTTGCTGTACTTATAGACTCACAATATTTTACTAAGATATGCTGTCTCATTCTCACGATCTTCTGCACACGTCTCTTCCAAGTGGATACCCAGGAATCACATATTCATGTTCTTCTTCCTGCACTTGAATCCCTTCCTCAAAATATTAAGGAATTCAGGTGTTTTGAATTAGAACCTTTGATGTTTTTCAAAATCAAGTTGCCGGATCAAAAGAATAATATGTTTGTTTTCACAAAGAATTATGCTCTTGGATCTCTTAAAATATGATGTGGATGTGTTATGCAATGAAATTACAATGAAACAACCTTCTGAAATTCGTCCTGAACATTTTTATTTATAGTTGGGGATGCTTAGGTATTATGGGTTGTATAAAACTCTTCAAAATCACGAATTAGGTTTGGCCACATAAATACGTCGCTCGAGCGAGGAAACCTTTCGCTCAAGCGAGGACGAGGCGAAAGGCGGGCAACGACTCTTCTGTTTCTTGCGCTCGAGTGTTATTCAGGTGAGTAGCTAGTGAAATTCCGGCGCTATGTTTTCCTTATTTTCATCCTCTAACCTTAACATAACTTATCTATACAAAATTACTTTCAAGTCCCTAACTTTTTACAAGTGTTCAATTAAGACATTTTCGTTCACAAACATGCCAATTACAACATTGGACCAAACATTATTAACTGCAAAAATGCTAAAAATTGGAAAGCTGCCATGGAAGATGAAATATCTTCACTTTTTAAAAATAAAACTTGGGAATTGGTTCAAAGACCTAGATGGTATAAACTAACTGATTGTAAGTGGATTTACAAGATAAAAGAAAGTGAATGGGAAAATAAAAGTATTAGATATAAAGTTAGACTTGTAGGTAAAGGGTTCACACAAAAGGAAGGTATTGACTATAGTGAAATTTTGTCCCATATAGTTNTGATTGTAAGTGGATTTACAAGATAAAAGAAAGTGAATGGGAAAATAAAAGTATTAGATATAAAGTTAGACTTGTAGGTAAAGGGTTCACACAAAAGGAAGGTATTGACTATAGTGAAATTTTGTCCCATATAGTTAAATATACTACTATTTGATGCATTCTTGCTCTTGCAATTCAATGTAAATGGGAATTTGAATAATTAGAAGTAAAAACTGCTTTTCTCTATGGAAATTTAGATGATAAAATTTATATGAGACAACCTATTGATTTTATTAAAGGGGATTCTTAAAATGTTGTTTGTTTATGAAAGAAATCTCTTTATGTATTAAAAAAATCCCAAGGCAGAGGTACAAAAGGTTTGACAGCTTTGTTTTGAAACATGGTTTTCAAATAAGCAACTATGATATTTGTCTCTACTACAAAGGTAAAGGAGGTAAAAACTCTATGTATTTAGTGATTTATGTTAATGATATGTTACTTGCTAGTAGGGGTGGGCATAGGTTGGGTCGGGTCGATTTTTACCTTAACCCAAACACAACCCAACATGATCGGTTTGATCAAAATTTAACCCAACCCAACCCAATCAAGTATTGGTCGGATTGGGTTGTGTTGGTCGGTTTAGGACAACTTATTATAGCAATTATACATTTCTATTCGAGATCTAGTAACGTGGAACCTCATTAGAAAAAAAACATCAAAGTCGTCTAATGCAACGATAATCTAAGTCCGTTATCTCAGGTCATGAAAATACAAACCATCGAAGCAAACTACTTTATTTTTCAATGTAGAAGATCAAATTGAATACAAAAAACAAATCACAGAACATATGGTAATATCAACCAAGTCTCATGATATTAGTTTCTATCTTACCTACAGATAGTGAAGAATCAAATTCTTCAACTATATTACTTAAATTTTCGATGAATGTAAAGTCTATAAAATCATAACATTACATTATATCAGTTTCTATCTTAACCCTTTTTCTTTTTTTAATAAATTTCATAATGAGATGCAGGAGTTTAAGGAGCTCAGAAATGCAATTCTAGATGCAAAGCTCACTGGAATCTCCATTGGTTGCAAAGACAAAATCAAAACTCCTTAAAAATGTTAACGTCAATTTAACGCATAAATTACACATAATCACAACTCCATCAAATTAGATATGAAAATGAACAATTAGGATAAAGATAGAATCAACAGAAAAGGACATGGCAATACATTCAGAAGGACAACTAACCTTGCCACTAATGACTTGGTCAGCAAACTCGTAGATTTGCTCTAACATATTTTCGATTTGCAGCTTCAAGAAAGCTTTTGGAGCGAGCTTAGGGTTCCTTAACCAATAGTGACCCACGATTCACATTCCATCACTCCCTTTCCAGATTCACCTAATTCTTTAATTCATCTACGCAAAATTTCAGCAGACAGAATTTTCGAATTAAGAAAACATATTAAATGAATTTTAGATCCACAAAGAAAACTAAAACTCAAAGATCTAACATAACCTACTAATAATATGGCAAAAAAAATATAGAAATAGATAGATTAAAGTGAAAGTAAAATTTACCAGATTCTCGTTGATTAAGAAATGCCTTCTCCTCCTAAATGTTTCTCCTTAATTTTTTGCAATTGCAACCATGTCAGGAGAGAGCGGCGGAGAAAGGTTGAAGGCTGGAGTAGAGTCTGGAGAGGCGACGGGCGTTTTGGGCCTTTAGGGTTTTAGCGTTTTAGGGTTTTATTTTTAAAGTGGTTTTGCCTTTTTTATTTTTATTTTATGTAATCGGGTTGGGTTGGGCTGGTTTAGATCGGGTTTAGGTTGTCAACCTGTAACCCGACCCGACCACCCAGCCAAAAACTCGAAACCCACCAAAAAAAAAGGCAAAAAATCGACCCAAATCGGTCGATTTAGGTCTGGTCGGACGGTTTACTCGAGTTGGTTTGGGTTTTGCCCACCCCTACTTTCTAGTTATGATAAGTCTGAAATTAATGATATCAAACAAAAATTGAAATCTGAATTTGATATGAATGATCTTGGTTTTGCCAAAAAGATCTTTGGCATGCAGATTATAATGAATAAAGAAAAAGATGTGTTATTTTTTTATCAACATGATTATGTGGTTAAAATTTGAAAGAGCTCAATATGTTTGACTGTAAACTTGTTATATTACCTCTTTCAAACCATTTTAAACTGTCATCTGAGCTCTGTCCTAAAATTGATGAAGAATTTGCTAGAATATCTAGAATTTCATATGCAAACGTGATTGAATCTGTTATGTATTTAATGTATGTACAAGACCTGACCTCGCTCATAGTCTCATAGTGTTAGCATACTTTGTAGATTCATGATTAATTCTGGAGAAGAATATTGGAATGCTTTAAAATGACTTCTAAGATATGTGAAAGGAACTTTAGATTTTGGTACCTTGTGTTTAAAATGAATAAAGATGGGATAACTTTGAAGGGCTTTACTGATTCTGACTTTCCTGGAGATAGAGACAATAGGAGATTTACATTAGCTTATTTCTTTACTCTGTGTGATAATGTAATTAGTTGGAAATCTCAACTGCAAAAGGTTCTGACTTTGTCTTCAACTAAAGCAGAATACATTGTTGTTTCTGATGCTATTAAAGAATGTATTTGGTTAAGTATGATGTTGAGTGAACTTGGTTTTTCTAATGAAAATGCAATTTTCTACTATGACTACAAAGTACTATACTTCTGAGTAAAAATCCCATATTTCATGATAAGATGAAACACATAGACATTAAATATCATTTTATTAGATATATTATTTCCAAAGGGATTCTGAGAATTGGTAAGGTTTCTACCCAATTTAATCCTTCAGATATGGGAACTAAAATAATACATTTAAACAAGTTTTTTAATTGTTTGAAGTTATTATCTATTTATTATTTTGTAATGTATAAACAGGTACATAGATCAAATAAAATTTAATCGCTGATGTTGCTCTTGGCTGCACTTTTGGTCCCAAATTTCTAGTAACAAGATAGATATTGTTGAGGCTCGAACCAGTGATTTGTGATATGCTCCCAAAAATTTGGTTAAACTCGCATTACTGGAAATGCAACTTTCTTAAGTTGAGACGTTTCTGCAGGATGGCAACACGTGTCCTTATTATGGCCCTTCATTTGGCATTTTTGTTGTAATAGATATAGATTACACATAAAGTCATTTCACTTGACACTTTTTCTTCCTCTTCTTATGACTGTTAGTTTGAGAGATATACACCTTTTCTTTCGAAGGCTAGGGTTTTTGATATGTGGTTTTATTCTCTCTTGAAAAGCTCATTTGAGACTGAGATCTGTGTTTTTAGCCTCTAAAGTCAGTATATTTTGAATGATTATTGTATGAATGAGAGGATTCTTAAAGTTGTAGTTTCAGTAGGCGTGTTGAAGGTTTTGGAGTGATTCGTCATAGATCTACAGTTTATTGTTGAAGAGATAAGTGTTTTGTACTTTTTTCTTGTGTTCGAAGAACCGATTTGCACATTTTTGGACTATTAGTGCAACCGAGCATATATCCAATTTATTAAATGCTCGACGGGGGATGTTGATGCTAGATGTGGTGGTCGAACCTTCAGGGTTAGGTCGAAAGAAGTCGTTGTATTCAATCTTTTATTTTCTGTAAATTTACTTTCTATTGATTGTGATTATTCCAAATCTTGTTTTAATATCGTGTATCTACAGTGACAAATATATAGCCATGGGTTTTAATTTCTTGTATTAGTTTAAGCTTAGGGACTTTAAAATAAAATTATCTCTGTGAAAACTCGTACTCAATTATAACTCCTAAAACCAATTAGTTGAAATTGGTACAAGGAAAAAACGTCGAGTACAAGAAATTTTTGACAGATATGTTACCGACGTTGACATGGTGAAATGTGATTCACCTTTTTTTTCCATCTTCCAATAAATACATGCCAAATGTTGTCTATAAACATTTTTTTGTCAAAATTACTTATAGTATGATAAACTATTGTAACTCCAAGAGTTGACTAATTCCTTGATTGAAGCCACTAAACGTAGCTGATCAGTTACAATTGGTTTAAGCTCTAGTAAGTTATAATCTTATCAATTCTTTACTGTCCAAAGCCAATTTATGAATCTCGACTTTTTTTCATTGTCAGTTGAAACTGCACTTTTAAATCCACCGAAATTATTGAAGCGTAAACTATCTATCAATAATTGAATCCTTCTTACATGTCATTCTAACAAGTCACATACGATAATAGTTACATTATAAGCAGCTTGTTTGACCAATTAGCCACTTAATTATTTATCTAATTCCTTGAGTCCCCTTTTTCTCCTTGTAATTTTATGATTGTATCACAAATTAGAGTTCAACAATCTTATTGTCGAACTAATAAGATTGAATTAAATTGATCGCTAGAAAAATATTTATGGTAAAGATCATACCTTATCAATTAGAAATACCTTCAATGTTGCGAATATATGTTCATTAATTGTAAAAGTCCAAAACTCGCTCAAGATTGAGGTTTCCAAGGTAGTTATTTCAATAAGATTTTTTCTCAATAATTTGCGTACTGCGACCTTTCGAATTCGATATCTCAATACCCTAATTGCTTCAAGACTGGAAATTGCCGATCTTATCTTGAAGCAATTTTGTCAATATTATTTTATCAATTGTTATTTATGAAAAGATAGGAGAACTGGAACCATTTCCAGTCTTATTCTTTGAATTTCCTTACCCTATTATACTATTTCAACAATATTAATGTTGAACAACGCTACTTGTGCACCACACTTCTACAGAAAAATTTAAGAGCTTGATCACGGGCAGAAGACAACACGGTAGTTGGTACCAGCAGAGCAAGTGAACAGGCTTGTCTGATCGTCCAGCTGGTAGCTATAGGTGTCCGGGCACATATCCTTAAAGAACCTCGAAAATGTTGTCGGGCCACAAGTTCCAGGTCCTTCGGTGCAACAATAGTTGAAAACTGTGCACGGGTTGTCACAACCGCCAGGAGTACGTAGTTCGTCAGGACATTGCTCCACGATAGGGCCATTGCATATCACGCGGCGACAGCCGTTGTTGGTGGGGCTCAACTCCATTGGGATGTTAAATCCGTCGACGATCGAGATATTGAAGAAGTCCAGGTTATTAGGCTGATTAAGGGCAAATTCAGCTAGGGTATTAGGAGGTCTACCAAAACCTTGGCATTCAAGTAGCCCATTGCAGTCTCCCGTTTCACATTGGCCGCGACCATTTGCGTCAAAGGTACAATTAGTACGTCCCCAGATTCGGGCCTGGGTAGTGCCTGGGGCAATGTTTATTGGCCTCGGTCGAGTCTTCGACCACCACCGGGCGAGGCAGCCGCCTAGACAGTGTAGTTACATTGGTTTACAATGTCAAAAGTGGCAGCATGGGTATAGGCAAAGAATGTGATTGCCAAAAGGGACACTGTAAGGGGCAGATTTTTAGGCAAATTCATGTTTGCTGCAACTGTGCTATATCAGAGTTTTTATTTCTTTATTTGACGAATTCTTGTACATAGGGGTTTATATATAGATAATGGCTGCCTTAATATTGCGTGTTCATATTGAATTTTGCTTAGACAATTCCATGATATTAATCTTAATTTTTGTGTCAATTTTCCTTCGCAAAGTCAAGATTTTATTAAAATCTCCATGATCTAAAATTTGTTAGGCACAATGAATTAGCCCTACATACCATGGGACGTACGAAGAAGAAATTCAACTCGTTAGTCACTTTACAGCATCCATTGCATAGAACTAATAAAACATAGAATGTGTACCAGGAAAATATGATTTGATAACATTCCGACGTTATATCTAATGCAAATTAACGCGTGACACAAACTCTAAAATATTAAAAATTAGAAATCAAACTCCAACATGACGAATTTCTAAATTCAAAAATTCACTTCATTTGAACCCTTTCTTCTCAACACAAATGCTTCTAATATTAGGGTTATAAATGATTGGATATAGACCGGATCTGCTCATATCCAATATGATCCTGTCCGATAAGAATAATTCATGAATTCAATCCGATTCGATAATCCAATGAATATTTAATTTTTAAATCTATATTCGATTTGCTATGTTATCAGATATTCGATCCAAAATATTTTAGAAAGAGTGATTCTCAATCTCAATACAAAAATTATTATAATATATATTAATTATATATTGAAATTAGATAGGTTTGACATTATTCATTAAAAGTCATAAAGTATGATACAAGTTCAAAAATGAAAAAATCATGTGTAAAAATTATGCAGTGTATGTAAATTATATTAACAATCGGATCAAGTTGTTATCGGATCGGATTGATATATACCCATATTTCCTCCATTTATTTAACGGATTATCAGATTCGAATCTTAATTGGGTTATCATAGTGAGACCTTAAATCCACCTCTCATTAATTTCATCAGATTCAGATTAAAATCCAATCCCCCTATCAACCGTCGGTTTAACGTTGCAATGTTGTCAAAACATTTTTTTTACTGTAAATTCCATCCACCTCGTTAATTTTATGCAAAGGGGACTAACATAGTGACTAAATGGTGGATTTTCAAAGTTAAATGGTTAATATTGTAGATAGAAAAGTTGAGTAACATTTGCAAACATGCATGTAGAACTGGAGAGTCCGTGGACTAAGATGCTTACTTAGGCTAAAAATAAATAAATTAAGAAAATAACAATTCACAGCAGATTTAGCAACTGTTATCTATTTTGTCTCTTTCTCCAGAGGTTAGGCCTGAATTTGGCTTCTATTCAAGATTGAAAATTGTACAGTCTATAAGAATATTACACGTTAGGGTATTGAATATTCAAACGACTTTTATTGTACTATCCTCCCCAACTTGGTAGAGCAATGTTTTTACATGGAGAATGGTCAATCCACCTCTCAATGTGTTTAGTGTTCATAGAATATAGAATTAGCGACAATTTGAATTACAATGGTGTTATTGTTAAGAGTTCACTATTTTCAAAGCGAAAAATAGTTGGCATGATTATTTGTTCTACCTAACTCTATTTCTTGGACTCTGCTCACTTCATCACTATTTTCAAAGCGAAAAATAGCATGATTATTTGTTCTACCTAACTCTATTTCTTGGACTCTGCTCACTTCATCTCTTCTCCATCGACACTAATAATTAAAAACGATATTTTCTTGCTTGGCAAAAAGATTTATGAAAAACGCGTAGTTTGATTTTAAAAATACTTAGAGGGGGTGAATATGTATAATGTATTATATACGAAATTAAAACTAATTAAAGAATTAAATAGCAACAAGTCACTTTTTAATTCTTTTCTAGATGATTAAACATACACGTAATCCTATGTTTGAATACCGCAATTTATATAATTTATCAGTAAATAAAGTAGTAAATAACACGCGGTATAATTACGAAGAAATCCAACTGAAAAAAACTCCGGGTACTTTGTTAGGCAATCCACTGTAAGCGATTCAAACAACTTATAGTCTATTAGACTATACGACACGTATTATCTGATTGTCTGACTGTAATTCTTACAGCTCTCCGTGGATCCCGTGCTCCCCTACACTAATCCTTAGCTGCAATTTGCCAAAAACTCTCCATGGAATCTGTTATCCTGCAACACTACTAGCCTTGTGGAATGGTCTATCTCTCGTGGATCAACAAAGTACACCTTGTTCTTCACATATTGGAACTCCAATCAACTTCCCTCGATCTCATAACTCTAACGGATGTGGAGGAAAGACGTTTGGTACTTGGATTATGTTGAAGTTATTTTTCTCACCAAAACAATCTCACAGGACAAAAGTTAAAAGATAAAATATATGAATCTTTCACAGATGAAGCTCTCTCAATGTTCAACCTTGACAAAAATCGTTTTAAGGTATTTTGGTATATATAGGTAGGTTAGGAAACGAATGGGCTGGAAAAAAAAGCCTTTAAATCGCGAAATAAAAAATTTTCGGACAACACTATCGCTCGATCTAGGGCTCGCGATAGTCCAGCGACAGGCTGTCGCTCGAGCGAAGGAGGTGCGACAGTAGAGCGACGGAGGTTCTATTTTTTACACTCGAGTCAATCCATGGCGACAGTCTAGCGAAAATATGCGTCGTGTTTTCCTTCTTTTGTCATTCTCGAACTCTAAACCAAAAAATCTTAACTTAATTTATTTACACATATTCCTTGACTTTTTATACAAATTACAATTAA
>CAIGRQ010153862.1:0-17440 GCA_903798375.1 Fraxinus sp. D2006-0159
TTTTTTCTTTGTCTTTTTCATCTCCTCGAGTGATTGGTAGGTACTATATACTTTATACCTCTTATATTCATAATAAATTTAGAATCGAAAATTCTTTTATGTCAAACACAATTCTTATTCTTACTTTATAATGATTTCATTTAATAAGCAACATATTTCTAACTCCATTTTTTCAAATTATTGGCCATGAAATATAAAAAAAAAAAATAAAAAAAAAATATATATATATGAAAGGTGAAGAGAAATTAATAAATATTTTTGAAAAATGCAAAATGAAGAGTCAAAATTTTTGGAAAAAATATATGATGGTTTTGAGTGATGAATTTAAAACAACTTATCAATCTTACCAAAAATAAATTGGACAAAGTAATGGTAAGAATACAAGTAAAAACTCCAAAGAAAAGAATGTAACGTCAAACTAAGTGTATGCAAAGTCGAGGCAATAGTTGAACTTTTTGTCCTTAAGTCGAATTTGCCCTGCAATAGTGCCTACGAATGTGACAATCGACTCCCAAGATAAAACAACAAACTTTTTGTGTTAGTAACACTTCAAAACATAAGAACAATGAACCAAAAAATTGGTTTTTGAACTCCTTCAAATGGAAAAACAACTTTTATACAGAATTTTGGTTAGGAAAAGAACTCCAAAAACAACTTAACGCAATACATTCATTCATTTATCTTCACTAACATTTGGTTCAATATAAAATACTCCATAAATTAATAAATATTTATTTATCGATAAATTAATAACCTCTCTAAAATAATATTTTTTCTTTATTTCAACATTAGTATTTTATAGAGGTTTTATCATATAACCATTTGTGCAAAGGACTTTGCTAACTACACACAATATTGGGGGGAATTTTTTTTTTCAATATTTTATTCATGGGGTCCACTATATGTGAGTTGGAATTCAAAGATCTGGTCCAATTATGGCAAAAATTCCCTGTACTTGAATCATTTTTCTTGTGCAAATCTTTGAAAATGGCCATTGGTAAGATTCCCACGTGAAAACAGCCGCTATTAAAAGAATAATGCCCCTGCTGCAAAATGAGATCGAAACCTTAATTGGATACCCCTTAATTTTCGAATAATGCTATGTAACCTCACTGTCGTTACAACCTCAATTTAGATGGCGCTAAATAATATGTCAAATGAAAGGTGAAATTAAATGACTTATTTAACTTCACCTATCATTTAATGTCACATTAGCACCACCTAAATTGATATTGTAACCCCAATGAGACTAAATAATATCACTCTTAATTTCCACCGGAATTTGGGCCAAACACTCTAATGCATCAACGATGATTTATTTGAAATATGGATAAACTGCACGCATCCTCTACCTTTTTACCCTTATAGTACCTTCGTTCACAACTTCTTCTTTTTTCAGTCCCTATTTGACTCTCATTTTTCTAAAATTTATTTTACTCGACTCATTTTATTCATGTGTTTAATCTACGACTTTTATCAATTTTTCAATTACACATTTCATTAATGTTTATCAAATACTAAAAATTAAATCAAGGAGCGGTTGGCATTCTTATTACTTTTTCCCCCACCGGCTTGCAAAGCACAGTGGAACAAAATGACAAATTGGCCCTTTATTTTATATTAAAAAACAGGGGCTTAGCATTCTTAATACTTTTCTGTATCACTAGTTTTGTGCCCGTGCAATGCACGGGTTGAGTTATTTTGAAGGTATTGTTAGTGTGTTAAATATGTTAAATTATCGTGAATTATATCCTGAATGTTATATTTGGACAATTTAAATTATTCCAATAAATGCAATGTCCCAGCGAGTATCTTATCTCAGTAAATGCAACGCCCCAGCGAGGATCGACCTGCCCGGTCAAGTCGCGAGGGTCGAGGAGCAGCGCCCCTCGTGAGGGTGGGGGGCAACGCCGCCGACGGGGATCGGCCTGTTGAAGAGTTTATTTGTTGGAAATAATTTTTTTTTTTACCAAATATAAAAAATGAGGAAATGAGGAAAAAATAATATTTTTAATACCGTGTTTAAAAAAAATAATTAAAAAAATTAAGAAACTCTCCGTGCGCGCACGGGGAGTGACGTTGATTATCTTTTTTTTTCCTTTCTTTTAAACGTCAAACGCAATTAAATCAATGAAAATATTTATTACAATACGTAAATTTCGAAATTATATTTATTTTACAGATAGTGTATAAATTTTAAAAATTAACATCGCAAAAAGATTATAATGACAACCAATTTTAATTTAAACAACAAAAATTATTTTTGATACATTAATTGTTAGTTTTTTAGGCATATTTTTATTCTCTATTTTCAATTACGGAAAAATATATTCTCCCTATAAAACTAAATAAAAACGAAAAAATATAAAGCATGTTGCAAAAAAAAAAAAAANACAACCAATTTTAATTTAAACAACAAAAATTATTTTTGATACATTAATTGTTAGTTTTTTAGGCATATTTTTATTCTCTATTTTCAATTACGGAAAAATATATTCTCCCTATAAAACTAAATAAAAACGAAAAAATATAAAGCATGTTGCAAAAAAAAAAAAAATTTGAAATGAAAAGGCAAAAATATAAAAACAATGAATAGAAATCTACATTTAAGATATTGTTTTGCCACTTCACAGCGCTACTAAGAAAGAGCGAGAGAAAATCGAATAATTCTTCTATTTTTCCCAAGCAACTAATTCAGGTTCCTTATATATATCTTACTTAATGGCATTTTCCCTTTTCTCTTCTTCTCTCTTTTTCAATCTTTTCGTTTGTTGCATGTTCTAGGTGTTGAAGAGAAAGAATTTTTTTTTTTGTATATATAAATGCAAAGAATAAGAAAAATACAACCACCGCATTTTACTAAGGAAAATACCGCGTCTCGCTGCTTACATTTTTTATCAAATTTTTATAATTTGATTCTCCTTTTTCTCTTTTTCAATTTAATAAATTTTCACCCAGCAATTTGTCATTTATGACCTCCCACGACCTACTTTTTGACCAGAGAATATTCTCTTTTTTCTGAGGATAAAATGGAAAAAAGAAAATACGTCATGAATGAACAGTGCGCGGATGATTCCCTCTTTTAATAGAAAGGGATAACGGGGATTCGTAGAATAAAAGAGGAGAAGTATTGAAGAAAATGAGAAATATTACATATGAGAAAATTCATTTTGTTTTGTCTTTCAAAATTTTGGGATGAAATAAGAGACCTTTAATGAGAGAATTAAACTAGTCAAACAGGCTCAAAGAAAGGACTTATTTACAAGGATGAGTGAGCAGTTTTTGATTGACAGCCTTTTTGTTTTACTTTTTTTTACGCGTCAATGAGATTTCGCAAAATATATTTATGTAAAAAAGCCTGTCAATGAGCATGTTCGTGTAGCGGACTTGTTAATGAGATATTGTATTTTATTTTAAAGTTAGTACGTGGAGGATTTTATAAAAATATCGATGGTTTGAATATTCCAAGACTTTTTAAAACTTCAAAAAAATTAATTTAAGACCTCATGAGTTTTAAGTACTTTTAGAAATTTATAAGTCTAAACTGAATACACAAAATTTTTACGAGATTTTAAAACGTCTTGATTCTATATACTTTTACTTATAATTCTAAGAATTATGCTACTTGTATATAATCCATTATAAATAATGGTGTCAACGCTCTCACATAGACGAAGATCCACTTCGGATATATATTATGTACAATAAATTATGGACGGGTAGACGAACCCTAAGGGTCCGTTTGATTGTATGGGGTGGAAAGAAAATGAATTTTAGGAAAAATATTTGCCTAGAAATTGTTTTGCGGGGAATTATTAATTAAGTGTGTTTGATTTGTATAATTTTTCACCGGGAAAATTTTAAAAGTTTGGATTTTTTTGTATTCGTTTGGCTTGTTTTACATGAAAATTATCTATTAAAGTGATAATTTTTTTCACAATTGGTTATAAAATTTGTTTCCATTGTCAAAAAGTAAAAAAAAAAATTATTTCCTAAAAAATCATTTTTTTTCATCAAAGTTTAGTCTTCGTTTGACTTTGTTTTATATGAAAATATTAAAGTGAATTTTTTTTAACAATTGGTTATAAAATTTGTTTCCATTGTTAAAAAAATAATAATCTAGAATTCAGTTTTCCTACTTAGGCGCCTGAACTTCATAGTTGAAAACCATTTTGCCTAAAAAATAATATTAATCAAACAAGTCAAAATCAAGAAGATGGAAATCAATTTCCTAGTTCCATGAAAAAAGATGCAAATCAAAAACTACCTAATTCTAAACTAGATGTCATTATTCCAATAAAAAACTACTTTGAAAGACTAATTCTAAACAAATTCCAGCACATGTCAATTCCTTTCACAAAACTACCTCCACGTGTCCAAATCCAATTCGAAGTTTGACACAAACACCCTAAAACCAACATGTGACATTATCGACTCTCTTATGGCAAATGACCAGGGCTAGAAAGAGAGAACAAGCGGCATTACCTTATTTGGATCAAATACTGATTTATTTAACATAGTCCAACTACACTCCTAGTTTCTCTTTAATTTCCACTTTTTTTAAAAAAAATATTTATTATTATAATATGATTAATTAATCTCACAATATATATACACATACATAGAGACGTGAACTATTCAGTATTCAAATAGATATAGATACAGAGCGAGAAAGTAAAGTTTTTCGTTTCTTCGTCATGCATGGTGAGTTGGTTTGCACTGTAGAAAAAGAGGAATTATAGATACAGAGGATTCTATATATCTAGTGTATTTAGAGCGAGAGAGAAAGTGTTGAGAACGAAAGAATGGCGGCGAACAAGGGCATCAGCTTGGAGGAGATAAAAAATGAGAATATTGATCTCGTGAGTTTATTCTTTTTCCTATTATTTTATTCAGATCAATATAAGAAAAATTTTCTTCGGATTATTAGCCAGATTTATCTATTCTACAGTATGCATTATCCTGTATTACGAACAGTTTTGTTAGAAATTTTTTAATCCATGTTTTATAAAAATTGCTGTTTCTGAGAACGTTTACTCGCTGGCCTCATATCTGTAGTCGCGAATATAATATACATACATGTTTGTTATATATTTATGTGATGTGTTTCATGCATTTAATTTCATATAATCGTATTGTATGCGGTTCGCCGCTTATATAATTCCTAGGGGATCTTTAATTCGAATTCATAATTGTATTTTTGCGTAAATTGCGCACACAAAATTGTGCATGTATGTAAAAATATATGTAAGGCGTCGAGGTATTGATTTTGGTGCATTTAGTGTACAAATCGCAATTTTTCAGTGCTGCATGTGTAGTGTTTCTGGAGAATAAGTTAATCATCTGGTTTCGGATCCTGGTTACCATTATATGTACAGTTTCATATTATACTTACATGCTTCGATAGCATATATGCAAGAATTTTGACATTAGAGTAGGATAAGGTTAACTCAATTATAGTTGTGATTCTTTTAAAATTGAATTCAATATAACCCAATTTTGATTGTAATTCTTTGGAAATTGAACTCAGTAATCAGGCATTATATGCTTATTGTTTAATTGTTGGTTTAATATTTTGGGCACAGGAGCACATGCCAGTTGAGGAAGTATTTGCACAATTGCAATGTTCAAAGGAGGGTTTGACAAGCACTGAAGCTGACAAAAGGCTTCAAATCTTTGGTCAAAACAAGCTAGAGGAGAAAAAGGCAAATTCATTTTTTTTTTCCTGGTTTTATACGTATAGTCTGGTTAACTTGAGGTAATAAAATAACACATTAACAAGCATTCATAAACAGGAAAGCAAGTTCCTCAAATTCTTGGGTTTTATGTGGAATCCTCTATCATGGGTTATGGAGATTGCTGCCATCATAGCTATTGCTGTGGCAAATGGACAGGTATGTTTGTTGCATATTCTCACTTTCTTTGTGCGTGTATCTGATATTCCAATAAATAAATTTCAGGGTAAGCCTCCAGATTGGCAGGATTTTGTTGGTATAGTGGTTTTATTGTTCATCAACTCCACCATAAGCTTCATTGAAGAGAACAATGCAGGCAATGCTGCAGCGGCACTAATGGCAGGCCTTGCACCAAAGACAAAGGTATTGTTAGATTTAGCTGAAGCATCGACACCACCATGTCCCATTTTCTTGGTTTTCAACTGAGAATTTTGCATTTTGTTTCGTGAAGGTCCTGAGAGACGGCAGATGGTCTGAGGAGGATGCTGCGATCCTGGTGCCAGGAGATATCATCAGCATCAAGTTGGGAGATATAATCCCTGCAGATGCTCGGCTTCTTGAAGGGGATCCACTCAAGATTGATCAATCTGCACTCACAGGTGAATCATTGCCAGTAACTAAAAACCCCGAGGATGAAGTGTTTTCAGGCTCCACTTGCAAACAAGGAGAGATTGAGGCTGTTGTCATTGCCACTGGGATCAATACTTTCTTTGGGAAAGCTGCTCATCTCGTCGACAGCACTCATTCAATCGGCCACTTCCAGAAGGTATTTTTGACATTGTTTTAACTTAATCATAAATTTGTTTCACATATACATATTGTCTATAATATGTTGGACATAATGAATTTACCTCAGAGTTTTACCTGTTTAGCTTTTCTGATTTGTGTTGTATGAATGTAATTGATGTGGTTAGGTGTTGACTGCGATTGGTAACTTCTGCATATGCTCCATTGCATTGGGGATCATGATAGAGATAGTGGTGATGTTCCCAATTCAGCACCGGAAGTACAGAGATGGAATTGATAATCTGCTGGTTCTTCTCATTGGAGGAATTCCAATTGCCATGCCAACTGTGTTATCTGTGACTATGGCCATTGGATCCCACAGGTTATCACAGCAAGGTGCTATCACCAAGAGAATGACTGCTATTGAAGAAATGGCTGGAATGGATGTCTTGTGTAGTGACAAGACTGGAACGCTTACCCTAAACAAACTCACAGTTGACAAAAATTTAATTGAGGTTGGTAAAGCTGATATAGAATGTGATCAAAATTTTGTACGGGAAAATGGGTGAATAGACTAAATTTTTGAGCACTATTTCTTTTAATAAATTAATTTACTGCAATACACTCACTAATCATGGAAGTGGTGTTACATAGATATTTGCAAAGGATGTGGACAAAGAAATGGCAGTTCTTCTTGGGGCTAGAGCATCAAGGGTGGAGAATCAGGATGCTATTGACGCTTGCATTGTTGGAATGCTGGGTGATCCGAAAGAGGTACCTACACTTTTTGCCGGGCTAGATATTCTTGTCCATAATTATAACAATTACTATGATCAATCTGTTATCACAGGTTACCCGTTACTATGTTTGGTTAGATATTTTATAAACTTTTTGCTTGTGTTTCCAGGCTAGAGCAGGAATCACTGAAGTGCATTTCCTTCCCTTTAATCCTGTGGATAAGCGCACAGCTATTACTTATATAGACACCAATGGTAATTGGCACAGAGTTAGCAAAGGGGCTCCCGAACAGGTAAATTATGTAAATTCCAGAAAACCATAATCTTCCTCTATATTATTTGCCTAATTCAACATTCTCTACCAAACAGATCGTGGAGCTCTGTGGCCTAAAGCAAGATTTGAAGAAAAAAGTTCACTCCATTATCGATAAGTTTGCTGAGCGTGGTCTTCGCTCTCTTGCTGTAGCTCAACAGGTGAGTTAGTAAGCGAATTTCTTTATATAGGTACTTGATGACAGAATGCAGCTTCATGTAACTGAAACTTGTTTACAATATTATTCTGGTTTGTCAGGTTGTACCTGAGAAGACAAAGGAGAGCCCAGGTGGGCCCTGGGTGTTCGTGGCACTCTTGCCACTTTTTGACCCTCCAAGACACGATAGTGGTGAGACCATCAGGCGTGCCCTTAACCTTGGAGTCAATGTTAAGATGATCACTGGTGATCAGCTAGCCATTGGCAAGGAGACTGGTCGAAGGCTGGGAATGGGAACAAACATGTATCCTTCTTCCTCCCTTCTTGGACAGCACAAGGATGAAAGTATTGCTAACATCCCGGTTGAGGAACTCATTGAGAAGGCTGATGGCTTTGCTGGTGTCTTTCCAGGTGAATAGTCTAACATTCATATAACCAGAGGTTATATGTAAAAAAATTTACAACCTACCACCTTAAAATTTAAGATATATCGATTGATATCATTCGTTTAGTCTTTTGTGAACGTTGTGTGCTGACAATTTTTGACGGATGTAGAGCACAAATACGAGATCGTGAAGAAGCTACAAGAAAGAAACCACATCTGTGGAATGACAGGAGACGGTGTGAATGATGCCCCAGCTCTAAAGAAGGCGGACATTGGCATTGCAGTGGCAGATGCAACTGATGCTGCCCGGAGTGCATCTGACATAGTCCTGACGGAACCTGGATTGAGTGTGATAGTGAGTGCAGTTTTGACAAGCAGGGCCATATTCCAGAGGATGAAGAACTACACAATATATGCAGTATCGATAACTATACGTATTGTGCTCGGTTTTATGCTCATTGCACTCATCTGGAAGTTTGATTTCTCGCCGTTCATGGTTCTGATAATCGCAATCCTCAATGATGGAACCATCATGACAATTTCTAAAGACAAGGTGAAGCCATCCCCGATGCCTGATTCATGGAAGCTGAAAGAAATTTTCGCCACTGGAATTGTCCTAGGAACTTATCTTGCAGTAATGACCGTAGTTTTCTTCTGGGCTGCACACGATTCAGATTTCTTCGTGGTAAAGGAGTCCATTTATTTAAATAGATCAAGGATTATTTGTTTTTTAATTCATTCATGCTGAAATTCACGATGTAATTAATTTTTGCAGGAAAAATTTGGCGTACGATCAATCAGGCACCATTATCCCGAGCTCAATTCAGCTCTTTATCTTCAAGTGAGTATTGTTAGCCAGGCACTTATCTTTGTCACTCGTTCAAGGAGCTGGTCATTCATGGAACGTCCCGGACTCCTGTTAGTGGGAGCATTTCTAATAGCACAACTGGTAAGTTGTACAAAAACATAGCAATTTCTTTGAGTTGCTGCCTTTCTAACATCATTTTTGTGTTTTTTTGTCAAGGTCGCAACATTAATTGCTGTGTATGCTAACTGGGAATTTGCAAGGATTCGTGGTATAGGTTGGGGATGGGCAGGTGTTATCTGGTTATACAGTTTCATCTTCTACTTCCCTCTGGATCTTTTGAAGTTTTTCACCAGATATGCATTGACTGGCAAGGCGTGGAATAATATACTTGACAACAGGGTATTATATCCAGCCTTTTCCAATTAAACAAAATGAGACTACTTGGAAAGCTTAAGCTATTAGAGTGATTACATATATAAATTTAGTCTTTCAAGATTTGTTTTTTATGCACATTTTCCTAAATGGATGACAACAAGATTTAAGTACAAAACTTTTTATAAGTTGTCGTAGTTTAAGCTTTCAAGAGGAATATAGTTTTTCGACTCCCTTTCAATTTTTGTCCCCTAAACAATCATTCTTATTGTCCTTGTAATTCTGCAGACTGCCTTTACAACGAAGAAGGATTATGGACGGGGAGAAAGGGAAGCACAGTGGGCAATGGATCAGCGCACACTGCATGGACTTCAGCCACCAGATACTTCAGAACTCTTTACCGACGAAAACAGCTACAGAGAACTGTCTGAAATTGCTGAACAGGCCAAAAAACGTGCTGAAGTTGCCAGGTCTATTTTGTGTCTGAAAATTTATTTGCCTAAAAGAAGTTCTCATTATACACGTGAATTTGTTTATTTTGATTGGATGATTCTTCCATACCAAACACGTCCTGAAAATACGATAAAATCTTGTTCATTATATTGTGTGGAGTCATGTCCACTACTGCTTACCTAATGTGTCCCCAACTTTATTGCTACTAAATTTCAGGCTGAGAGAGCTTCACACTCTGAAGGGGCATGTGGAGTCAGTTGCGAAGCTTAAGGGTCTTGACATTGAGGGTATTCAGCAACACTACACAGTATAATAAAGTGCAAGAGGGGATGATGCTAGAATTTTCCAGAAGATAAAAGATGAGAAAATGTAACTTTTTCTGTAATTTTATTTTCCCAGTTGGATTGTGGAGAAAGCATTGACAATAATTGTTGGAAACAGCAGTCAGTCATAGGACTAGAGTTTTAGATTTGGTTCTTTCTTGAGCATGATATTTTAACACAATCTGTTTATCCATATAATTAACACATCTTACTGCATTTTATGCAAATTTTCAGTTTTTCACTGGTTACAGTCTTGAACATAAATTCATGAATTAAGCTAAATTACACATCTTACTGCATTTTATGCAAATGTTCAGTTTTTCACTGGTTACAGTCTTGAACATAAATTCATGAATTAAGCTAAATTTACAGAATTTAGCTTGTAAGGCCCCCTCACTGTAGCAGGGCCCCACCCACTGTATTAAAAAAAAAATTGTGGCCCCCACCCCCCTTGTGTGTAATTTGGCAGGGGCATGTGAAGCAGGCCCTGTAAGTGTAGCCTGATTTTAAATTCATTACTTGAGTAATGAGTAGACGTGTTTGGGATTGAATAATATTGCACGGACGACATTTTAAATTGTTTTATCTTCTTATGTTGTGTACAAGATTACAAATATACTTTTGAAATGTGCTTCTATGGTGTGCATTACAAGATAAGTTTCTAATCACAGTCCCAATCTTTGGAACATTTAATATTTGGATCTCTAATAAAAAAAATGGGAATTCGAGTCCAAACTCGTATTTATTAGCATATAGTTCCTTTATAAACATTTTTCATCGACTAAAAACCCCAAGTTATAGCGTAGAGTGCACACATGATTATAATGAAATCAAATAAAAGGAGAAGGAAAGAAAAAGAAAGGACTTGGCCATTTTTTATTTATAAATCTAGTTCTTAGTTTTCTCGTGAGGTTTTATCTCATACATTTTTCACTTTGATCAAATAGCTCTTTGAATAAAAATGAAGTAATTTAATAGCTCAAGTTTAGGACAAGAGTGGAGAAAGTATTTTCATGATGAGCAAAATTTGCCTTTTCATTACAACATGCTTGTGTCATGTGGAAGTGATTTTTGATAATTACTTTTCTCCATATTCATGTTCAACCACGTATTTTCAAAAATTTATTCTTTCATTTTGTTTAATCACGTATTTTTGAAAAAATTTACGAGTTCTAATAAAATTTATACTGTAATATGGAAAAATGAATAAATGAAAATTCTAGAGAATATGGCCATATATCAATTCTTAAATAAAAAAAATCTCTAAATTTACGAAATGAAGTAGAAAATTAGGGCAAGAATGAAGAAAGTATTCATGTTTGCAAAATTTGCCTTTTTCACTACAATATGCTAGTTTGGAAGTAATACACATTGATGTTAGAAAATGTGTACGAATTTCAGTTTTTTGTGGTTGGACACTTGCATCATGTGTCATTCAACCACAATTAATAGCATATGATGAGAACCTCGTTACGTGGGGGAAAATAGATTACGAGGGTGTTTGGTTCAAGAACACATTAATGTAATTCAAGAACTAAGAATCCTTTTCTAATCATATAAAGTTTGCCATACACTAGCAGAACATGGTCATGAATCGTTGACTAAAAAATGGAAAAGAAAAAATGTTAACAATAAGATCGAACGGGAAAAAACGATGTTTGTCTCCTTGCCTTTTTTTCGAATGCACAATTAAGCCCAAACATACATATAAAGACATGGAGCATTGAATAAAATGGAAAAGGAATAATTTTCAATCATTCTTATTTCTTCCTTCGCCACAATATTGTATATACTTGGGACAATAACACATTCTATAAATCATGATTAATCGGGCGCGGGATCATTAACAACAAGAATCGAATCGAGAACACATTAGGAAAAAAAAAACTCAAGTCGTACAGTTCTATGAATATACAGTTCCAGATTATACACCTCAAACACAAGTGAACAACATAATTAATCTCAAATGAATTGGAGAGAAAAAAAAAATGGGATCATGTAGGGTTGAACAAAACTCCCGAACCGAGCGGTTCTGAATCGAAAATCGATGGATTTGAGTCGATTCTCGATTCTAAACCAAGAACCGAATCTAAATAATTTTTTTATTTTTTTTATTGAATTAATTAAATTATTTTATTTTTATAACTTCTAATTTATATTTTATTTTCTTTATTTCGACTACTTGAAGCAAATGAATTATTGATATGGATCATCGATATTTTAATATTAATATCTACGTTTTGGTATTTGTATTCATTAAATTAATCTTATTGGACAGCTTATTATTTATATGTTTTTAAATTGGACTACGTTAATTTGTAAAAGTTACAAATGAACATGTCATTAGTTGTATTTATATAGTTTTACTGTAAATATTAAAAAAATTAATTATCGTACGGAACCGAACAGAACCGAACCCGAACGGTTCCGAAATTATATTTGGACCCGACAATTTCATTTATTAAATACCCAAAAATTCCAGTCCTAGGATCATGAACCGAAATAAATAAATCAAGTAAATGATAAAGAACTCCCATCACGTGTAAATAATTCAAGATTATATGCCTCGAGATCAAATGAACAACGTAATAAACAAAAATAAAACAAATGGAAAAATGTTAAGACCTTCGAAAACGCAAATCTAACTTACCTCTGCTAGATTGAAGAAGCAAATGCATTATCCTCTTCTGTCCATTCTTATAAACAGCTTTGCAATCCGATGGACGCCCACAATGTCAGCACTCGTAGAAATTAAACCTTAAAATCTTTACATGCAATCCTAACTGAAAAATTCAAGATCATCCTCGCTTCTCACAGCCTCCACAGGTCAATGTATTAGAAGATCGATGATTAATTGTGCAGTTAAATCTTGTCTATTAACACCCGTGATAGGGAACAAGAAGAAAATGAATCGAGAACATTTAAAAGAACGCCCATAATGCAATTCGGACACATATACAATTGAAGATTATACGATCGAGATAACATAATAAAAATCCCAAATGAAACTAAGGAAACGGAATTAAAATCTTCAAAAACCCGAAATTTAACTGATTTTGTTAGGCCTCTATATACTGGCAGAATAATGACATATGAAACTGAGGAATAAATTTCATTTTGGCAAAGCTACCATGCTATCAGAAAAAACATTTTGGTTAAACAAAACAGTGGGAACAATAGCAGACAGAGCACATTGTACCATTTTTGTTTATTTCACTAAACCAAGTCCTGAAAAGTAGCAAACTTTACGACAGCAGAAAGATGAAATTTACATTAGTTTCTAGAAAGCTCAATAACATTAACCGTCCATCTCTTTCCTGCTGTTAGTCTACTCAAATCCGGATATGGATATGCCAAAAGGAAAGTCACCAACATTTTCTAAGATTGTAAAGAGATAGGAACAATTGTCCCTCCAAAACAGATCTTCAAATTACTAATTTCAAACAAACTGGAATGCACTTAGACGACTTTTACGAAATATGATCGGGATCGTTGTGTGAAGACCAAGTTTTGGAAGAATGACTTGGTTATTAATTCCTTAGTCTTCTTTTTCCCCTTTTTTCTTTCTTCTTTTTGCGAGCAGTATTAAGCCTCTCCCTCGGTACGAGATACTTGTACAGTTTAGGCTCGGTCTGGTCCCGAATACCAAGTTTAGATAAAACGAGGCTGTAAGAATCAAAGTCTGTCCGTCTGAGATACCTCACCAATTTCTTCCTCCTCTCGACCATTAGCTCGAGCCCCCTCCGAGAATGCTTATCCTATATCATTACATGATAAACCTTTCAGAAATATTATTTAGGCAGTACCAACATCAAATCCCTCCAGCTAAAGGAGTGGACTAGGAATAAAATAGTGTACGAACTTTTGAACTCTGCACTTTGGATACGGAAGTGCTTGTGTCAAAGTTCTAGTAGAAGAACATTAGCATTGATTTTTGGTAAAATAGGAAATATTAGAATAATAGTAGGTGTAATTGATTGCGTGCCTTTAAAATAAAATGGCAAATCATCTAAACAAGAAATTTTTATACAAACATGCATTATATACATATGTACTCACCTTTTTATGCAGAACACTATCCAGATGTTTAATCTTTGTTGTGAGTTGTGCCACTGCAATATAGCTAGTCATATCTTAAAACAGATTTTTAAAAACAAATCGCGTCAACGACAAATTGTTTTCACGTGAATCCTAAGCACGCACCCCTCATGATGCAGTTACGAGCACAAAAATGTATACATGGTTGAGCAAAGATCAATCAATGGCGATATAAGCAAAACTCTGAAGCTCTTCAAAGAAAATTCTCATCCTATGTCCAAAGAAATTCATATCGAACACGCAAGGCTTAAAGAAAGATCTTATATACTAAATTGTTGAAGCACAAGGATAAACAAAGAAATTTTACAAATTCTGTAGCATTGGCAAAATACACGAGCGTTAGCAATTTAAAATTAGAAATTGCGGATCGTCAGAGAGGAACGGCCTCCAAGTCTCACATTAAAGACCAGTTTCATACTACTAGAAAACTGGCTTACCACTCAAGTATAAGTGGCTTGTTGAGATCTCACATATGAGATGCACCAATGGGGTGAATCCGAATTATGAGAGTAAATATCGGTAGATTAACATTTACTTTATTTATTCTAATCTTGAGAGAATTTCTAAATTAACTTAACACTATAATAGAAATATTCACATATAAACTATTGAAAATTCAGGTCATGTGCAGTTAATTTAACACCATAATACAAATATTCCCATACCAAACTATTGAAAATTCAGGACATGTGCAAATACGATTCTAGGTATTGGATACCTTTCCTGCAAACTGTATGGGGACTCAGTGGTAACTAATTTCAGATAGTTTTCCCCCCTCGTCCAAGTTGTCGAGACATCATAAGCAACAGATCTCAGCATGAATTTTACAAAAGCACCATGCATGCAGTACCTACTTAGTTCATCTAACCAACCTGAAGTCCCCATATATTGTATTATCAACATGATGACAAGAGTTCAGGAAAGTTGGATATTCCATGAGTGCAGAATTGGAGGTATTCACAAGTTTCTCAAGATGTCCAAGATACCCTATAGGCCAATTAATTTTTCCTTTAGTTTTCTCATCAAACTCTACAACTAAGACGTGATTGCATAAAAAATGGTAATTACAAATCTACCAACCAAGAAACCATGTATATACAACCAAAATATTTTTCTTATTCAAACAAATGCATTGATGTTTATTCATATATCTCTAAGGTCTCAAAGGCATTGCATAAAATTCATGAGTAATGCTATATGTACATAATGCCCTCCAATAGGGGCCAACCATGTGTGGCAATTATGTGAAGCATTATGAATAAAAGTGTACATAATGCTTCACATAATTGTCACATGGTTGGTCCTTATTGGAGGGTTGCCGAGCCCGACAACCCTCCAATAGGGGCCAACCATGTGGCAATTATGTGAAGCATTATGTAGAAGGCTATGTACACGTAGCATTACTCAAAATTCATTATTCATTAGAGCGACAGACATTTCAAACAAGACAGTATGCAACTGAAAACATTACATACGAGTCTTCTGCACGGATTTGAATTAATATATTCATAATTAATTTTCATGTCTCCAAAACTAGACACATCTAAGATGAAAAAATAGTAAGAATATCTTTTGGTGTTATCAACTTTTTATATATCTGAACAAACACTGCATGGATAACAGTTAAGATCACTTTACCTTGAACACGAGCAGAACCACAATCTGACTCTGACATTTTAAATTCATCTCTGACTTTTTCAAGTTCCAGAGCTAGTTTCTCAGCAGATGACATGTTATCAGGATGAAAATACTGTAGAATAACATTAAAGAGAGAGAGAGAGAGAGAAATAATTACAAGATAAGAACTTATGCTGTGGAAACGACAACAAAAATAAAAATGATTGATAAATTTAAGAACATATTAAGCAGTAATCAAATATTTGTGGTCAAATCAATTGGTCCAGCACATGAAAGAATCATTAAACAGACAGTTACTAATAACTAGAACAGATGTTTCAATTGATATATCCAAATTAAATAATCCGTTGTTCTATCTTTGAGATTTTGTAATATTATTGGGAGATTAAACTACAGATACAACTAAAATCACAAAAACTAGTAGATGTTTCAGAAGCAAAAATATGGTTGATGGTATATAGTCTACAGAACCAAGATGCGCAACACAATCACTTCACCGTCCACATATATTCTTGATGCTAATCAACCAAATGTATCCACCTATAATGCATGGACACTCCTATTAGGGTGGCATTGTACGGACACTCAAGGACATTTAT
Source organism: Fraxinus sp. D2006-0159 (assembly GCA_903798375.1). NCBI lineage: Eukaryota > Viridiplantae > Streptophyta > Magnoliopsida > Lamiales > Oleaceae > Fraxinus > Fraxinus sp. D2006-0159. Next base: position 16,345 of record CAIGRQ010153862.1, read on the forward strand.
CCAACATGCCACTTGCGCTTGTCCCATTTTTTATATATTTACTGACCCTCGAGGAATAATATACACACACCTCTCGGGCAATTGTCCGACATACCAGATACCATGTCCTATATCAAATATTAAAATAAATAAATAAATATATGAATTTAAAATTTTAAGAATTTATTGTGCCCGTGCAACTTGGGTATCCACATTATTGGGAAACTCGTAAAAACTGAAAACCAGCGGAAACAAGGATTATGAGATCAAATTACCTCATATGAAGCTTTAAGGTCTTATTTGATGTTATTCAGATTATATGATTATATTTGCACCCAAAAGCCAACATTTAAGCCTCCAGAAAAGTGTGATGTTTAAATTGCTTTTAAGCCCGGTCTCGATCTTCTTCGGATAATATGCGGATTAGACAGGCATATCCCTTGTTTGATCCCCATTTTTCAAAAATTCATTTTTTTAATCTCATTTTCAACCACACATTCTCCCAATTTAATAATTTTGCACGTAAACCCAAAAAAATTTCATTGCTTTTTAACCACACATTCTCCAAAAATAAGTATTACAAAACTAATTTTGGGTTCGAACAGGAGCATAATATCAAGAAGATGCAGGACAGCAAATTAAGCTTCATCCCGACAGACTGAAGATGACAATTAAATTGAGAAAGAAACATCTACCTTCTCAACTAAGTGGTCCTTTGGAGGTGACAGCATGAAGCTTGGGGTTCCACCGAGCTGACCCAAAACATTAAGTCTCTGCACTGTGACAGTTTATTTATAAATAACTTATAGGTGTTATATTACATTAGAAAGCATTTACAACTTAGCTCATCTATGCAACCGGAAAAGAATCCCTAGCTCTAAAGTAACACTTTGCCCTTCGGAACTCATTTTACATCATAAGTCAAGCAGACAAAATTTGCAGCACAGGATAGTTGAAAGCCAGAAGAGGGGATTAATTACATAAAGGGGGCCGCAGGGGCGGACGCAGACGAAAAAAGTTAGGGGGGCACAATCGAACTTACAAAAAAGTTGTGTGAAATTTTACACTCGAAAATTTACGTCAAAAAAAAACCATATCCTATGTAATTTTGCATCCA
>CAIGRQ010153869.1:0-14532 GCA_903798375.1 Fraxinus sp. D2006-0159
ATTTTGAAAAATGTATTCTGAAATAATAGATTTAAAGAGAATGTATGATTGAAAAAGAAGGAAAAGTTATTGATGTGATGAAAAATATTATTTTATTGAAAAATGTGTTATTGAAAATGAGTAGAAAAATGAGAATGAAATTTTAATGTGTACCAAACATGGGCTAAAATGGTCATCAAACATGGGCGTAATTTCGGAAAATTACATCATCAGTCCCTAACCTGTGAGATTGACTATGATACTAGTCTTAGACATTCAACAATTCCAAGTTCCTACTCTAATAATTGGCTAAAAGTAAAGGTCACAATGGATGAGAAGAGATCTATTGGATCACTTAAGAGGAAGAGCAAACCAAATTGTTTAGTTAAGTTAGAGAACCGAATTCAGAGACTCTTCAAGCGCGACTCTATAATTTAACATCTTCGAACTTCAATCATCATTCTTCTTACTATTAGTAGTCATATAACAAGTCTTGACCTCTTCAGAATATGTGACAACACTGAAAGACCCTTCTTCATGCGATCATCATTGCTCCACATCGGTGTTACTCAATCGTCATAACGTCACCTGGACTTTTTTCTCTATGCGCCATACAAATTACCAATATTTTTGCCTTTGGTTATAATTGAAGAACTATTCTTCATGTTAGTGCTTGCAAAATATTCATAATCCAACTTAACCATGTCATTATACTAAGAGAAATTGATCACCATTCAAATTATCAGTTGACTTCTTAATGTTGGATGTCTCTAACAAAGCAGTCAAAATCTCATTTACCGTCAAATTAAATTTATTCAGACGATCCCTATCATCGTCATTCTCGTCCATCTTGAATTCATATAATTGCTTCTTCAAATATACCTTATTTGTTTGGAAGTTAGACATATGTAACTCTTCTAACGTTTTCCATAACTTGGTCTTTCGAAACATTATACTTTACCTCGAATACAAGAGTCAACTGTCTTCACTTTCAGTTCTTTCCAATCTACATCATTTATCCCTTTTGTCCTCTTAGCCTCCAATATCTTATAAAGTCCTTGTTGTAGGAGAATATCTTACACGGTACTACCAGATATGCCACAGTTTGAACAGTGAACTCTGATACCACGTGTTAGAAAAAATATGCAGTCGAAAAGAAACGAAAAATGACCACGAAAAGAAAAAAACTACGATTTTAACATGGTTCGGCAAATCATCATCGACCATGGAAGAAAAATATTTTATTAATTAAAAAAATCTCTCAATACAATAATTTCTTCACTATCATAATTTTTCCCTGTACAGAATAATTTCAAATCACATTTTTTTTCTAAATTTTCTCACACTTTTCTCTCTAAAAGTTTTTCTCTCCCTCTATGCAAACAATTCTTGGCTGCCTTGAATTTCTAATACTCAATCCACGTGTTTACTGTATGTATTGTATATATATACAAATCTTCCAATAAAGGTATTCTAAATGCAAGAATAAACCTTTCTCTTAATTGTAACAAATCCATTTTCCTTGTAAAATAGGAATTGTCATTTGATACGTGTAATTTCTACACTACTCGCGTCAAATAAAGTAAATATTTGAAAGTCAAATTGATGAAATTATACTTAATTTGGTTAAATATCGACTGTTATAGGATATATTCAGGTTTGAATGACTTTTGATCAAAAGAAGGGATAATTGCCAAAGAAGGACGAAAAAGGGAAGAATTCCAAAGTTCATGGATTGAAGTGCAAATATTCAAAAGTGGATTCGAACCATGAATGAGGATTGAAGATCACATGAAGCCAATTGGATGAAAGTGGAAGATAAATGAATAAACTTGCATGAAAAAAGTACTCGAGATGAAGAAGGAAGAAACTTGGGGACCAAAATGGAGGAACCTCAAAGTTGAGGCGTGCGATCACAACGCCTTTATGTTTGGCCACAACAGAACATACGTCTGTTTGGTTGTGCTAGTGCAGCTTATTGTGCTGTGTGATCGCACAACCCATTTATAAACAGACGATGTCAATTTCCTATTTCAAATCAAACACTTAGTGGAACCCAATCACAATGCAAATTTTAACCTAATTTCAACCTCTATAAGTACAGAATATAAGCCACCATTGCAGGACACCTCTCATATCATGCAATACATCAAATCTTGCAATCAAGAGACACCAATTGATTATTCTTTGGGAGAAATCGGAAGGCAAGATACAATAAATCAATCATTTGAAGATTCAAGGTTGGTTTTTGGGCAAGGAAGAAGAAGGTGCAACTGCAGATTTATCAAGAAGTCTTGAAAAGATTCGAGACGGTCTTTGTGGGATGATGTCTTATTCATCATTATCTAGTTTTAATTAATGCTCAAAAGAATATATAAATTCCAAAATTGATGTAATCAAATGAGTCACAATATTGTAGGGACATGTCAAGGCTTTTACTTTGTTAAAGGATAAGTTAGATTATAACTTAACCTTGTCTGGATGATCATTTACTTAATTGTAATCATAACTGGACGATTTGCATTGTTACTTTACCTTGTGGGCTTGACCTCATGTTCTTTAGAATGAATAAATGTACGTCCATTAGGTTTTCATGATGATGAGTGTAGTCTATATATATGGCTAGATCTCCCCTCGTCTCTAATAAAGTCATTTTTTGCTTGCCCTACTAAGAGTCTTTGCTAAAGTTTGGATAGTGCAGTTAAATCTGATACAGGTATGTGCACGTCTATACCATTTATTAGAATTATTCTACATGTACATTTTGGTGCACATAATGCTCAAGTGACATTTCATCATTACCTGACGGAAAATTAGAATTTTTTTCACCAACCAATGATGAAATGTTACTTGGACAATATGTACACCAGGATGCAAACTCGGATGTACATGTAGAAAAACCCCATTTATTACTATTCAATATTGATTTCATGGCTTCAAGAGATTACCATTAATTAATAATTTCAATCTCTGTAATATTCTCTCACTTTCAATGGGTTCAGGTTCGATAGCCACGAAATAGAGTAGAGAAGGATAAGGTGCACACTTATGGGATCTAGAAAAATTCTAACATGGGAATTCCAAGTTTCAATATTGTAAATAACACAATTCGAAAGAAGTAGCTCGAGTTGTAATTGTTGTTTATTGTTTCATTCTTATTCGATTTGAGATTCATCCCTTATCTGATGTTTTTATTGTGTTCCCGCCATGGTGATCATGATTGTAGCGATTGTACACCTATAACTACATAATGATGACTATAATATGATTTTGGTAATTATGTTTGATCGGATAATGTTTAGAGTTGATTATTAGATGAGCTATGTTTGATAAAAATTTGAGTCATTCTCAAAACTCCTTTTAAAACTTGAAAGTTTCTTTAATCATTTCAAGAGCCACTCAATTATGGCACGCACACAAGCAAGGATTGACATGATCAAGCGTGCATGATTATCGCCAATCATTTTTTTTTATCCTTAATCATTTAAGTAAAGATCACAAAAGGTGGTATTTACAAGTAGGATTAAACTACTTGTACACACAAAGTGTACACTTTGATTAACACCTCACATACAAATAATATGAATCATCTAAAGTTAGAGTCTGTTTGGTAACGATTAAAATCCAATTAAAATTAAAAATATAGTCGTTATTGAATCCTACTCGTCTAATAAAAATCAATAATAACGACTAGTTTTTCAATTTTAGTCCGATTTTAATCTCTACCAAACCGGCTCTTATAAATAAATTTCACCATCAGGAGCCCGATTGGCATGACTTTGAAAAATCAAAAAGAGCTTTTGAGATATGAAAGTAATATTTTGACCCGTTTGATTAATTTTATAAAAGTATTTCTTCTAGTTAGAAGAATAACTCTTTTAGCAATTAGTTTTCAAATATTAATTGAAATATATTCTTCAGAAAACTCTTCTGTAAGAAATACGATAGGACTCTAAATCAAATACTGTCGATTTATGTAAAACCCCTATTTGGTTTGGTAGAAAATCAAACTTCTAGTAAATTTTATGAAAGTAAAAAATATACAGTTGAAAATTTGAAAAATGTTGTGGTCCATGAAACGTGCTGTTGAAAATGAGTTCGAGACGATTCAGAGAAAGCTCTGGATTCAACTCTTATTATCATTTCATTATCGAAAGTTCTACACACTAAGGTTTTTTTTATGAAAAAAGAAATTCCCATCGCATTGTAAGGAGTGTTGAGTAGCTAAATTTCTTTTCACTAAACAATTCTCGTTGACAATCTTCATACTTATCCCTTCAGCTTTTAGAATAGTAATGATTTGAGGTACAGAATTGACTTGCATTTCAAAAAGGGTTCTGAGCGTGGTAGGCTGTCTCATTATATTATGCCACTGTTTGACCTCCATTTTTTAAAGGGAAAAAAACAAAAATAAGGACATGCTTGATAACTTGCATTTTTTATGGAAAAGAAAAATTGTTTGATAGGTTAAATTCGTCATGAAATTTTTTTTCCTACCCACCATTTTATCCTTACTTTTAGGGAAGGTGGGAAAATGAATTCAAGTTTCGGCCTTCATTTTTTTTTTTTTTACTTTTTTTTTTGGCAATAATAACAAATTTCATAACTAATTGGAAAAAAAAATTTATTTTAATGAACAATTTTCATGTAAAACGAAGCCAAACGAACACTAAACTTTTATGACAAAATGGTGAAAAAATAGATTTCGAGCAAACTTTTTTTTTTTTTTAACTTTTTGACAATGTTAACAAATTTCATAACCAATTGTAAAAAAAAAATTTCACTTTAATTAACAATGTCCATGTACAATAAAGCCAAACGTGAACAAAAAGATCCAAGATTTTAAAATTTTCTGGGTGAAAAATTATACCAATCCAACACACTTATTTAACAATTTCCTGAAAAATAAGTTCTAGACAATTAGTTTCCCTAGAATTCATTTTCTTTCCACCCTACCAATCAAACGAACCCTAAGATTTATAGATATGCTGACTTTCATAGAAAATGCGCCAAGAATATTGTTGCCAAACTTTCCCATTTTGTGATTATGCAACTAAAATTATAAAAAATTTAGGAGTTGTTTTCTTAGTGCTTCAGTTTTGTGTTTTAAATTTTGAATTCATTTTGGGTTATGTGTTTTGAGTGTCCATTTTGAGATTATTGAAAATGTGTTTTTTTTTTTCACATTTTTAAAAATTGTTTTGAAAACACTCGAAATGAATCGTTTTGAGTTTTCTTTGTAAATTTATAACTTATTTTTCAAAAACGTCGTCATCAGGTGCGTAATCTTCCTATCATATATGTTATTTCGAATATTCCATTTAAATTCCAGCGTGGGTAAGAGTAATTAAACCCGAATTGATGTTTATCAAATTTCAATGGCAAAAAGGAAAGCATATTGGGCGTGGGACATTTGGAAGTGTGCATGCATCTTCAAACAGGTATGCGGATATGAATAATGTTTATTGTACATTGTTTTATTGACATCAAGTTTCACACCATGTGTAAGTTGAAATTGTGTTTGGTGGGAACGTGTGTTATTTTCAAAAACTGTCAAATGTGATGTCGCCACGTGACACATTGTCAAACTTGATGTCAAAGTTAGTGTACTTGTAACATGGTTGGAGCAGATATATTACATTTTCGTTTTCTGAGATTTTGCTCTTTTGAGGAACATTATTTTTTTCATTAGCATTCTTCTACTTATTTTCAACCATACATTTTTCAATAAAATAATATTTTTCATCACGTCAATAATTTTTCCTTCTTTTTTAACCACATATTCCCCATCACATAAAATAAAATAAAAAAATGCATTCTTGTAAAAATAATGCGGCTCAAATAGGGCTTCATCTGGGATCATAAGTCATAACCTATCTAGTTGGAATCATCAACGGAGAAACTGGAATTGAAATGTTACACCTTTGACGGACATCACGTGGTGTGAAACATAAGATGTTTAGTGCCGAAAGATTTAATTATCTTAGTCCGTTTACCTAAAACCAATATGGGACAGCTAACCTGGGTCAACAATGCTAAATGTACAAAAAATTTGTATCAGATGTTGTACAGAATACTCACAAGACATGGGTCCCACCTGATTTAAATATTATTTTAAAAAATAAACCTCATATGTATTGTGTCTTTCCTGTTTTTTTTCCTTCAAAAAAGCTTCCCTGTCAGAATTATTTCAACAGAGGCTTTGACCGCCTCTCACATTAGCCGGGCCCAGGTGAATAAAAAAATGCAAAAAAAAGTGGACCTCACCCCCTNAAGTGGACCTCACCCCCTATTGTGATGGTCGATCAGTGCTTCGATCAGCCGTTTTCGAATAATGCAGCACGGTTCTTTTTCCTTTCTGTAGGACAAGGAAGGTTCAACCTGCGTAGTGTTAATGATTTCAAAATGTCAGGGAAGGACACTTGACACGTACAATAATATGATACTAAAAAGTAGAATCTATAGTCATTGGTTTTTGATGCGGAAATGGTCAATTTGTTGGAATGATGAACATTGAAACACAAATACATGTTAAAAAACATTAATTAATTAATAAACAATTTCAGTCGGACTAAATAAATAATTCATACATGAAGTCCAACAAAGCAAATAACCAACGGTGCTGGAACTAAAATTATTTACTCAAATTTCCATAATAAAGTTTAAAGAAGAAAGTAGAGAAAATCACACACCTTGAGCACTTCCCATTTTTCCTGGCCCAGAGGAACTAGGAATTGAGAGAGAAGTATAAATTCTTAATATCTCCGCAAATCGATAAGACGATAATGGATTTGATTATGATATCATTGAAAAAAAAGGTATTGGTATGATCGTATGAATAATGTTAATTTATAGGGTGTGAAATTTTTATTTATTTATTTTGGATTTTCCATTGATGTGATTTCGATTTCTACCTAAAGGAGATGAAATTTGGGAGGTTTTGGCAAATATTTAGAGGTGAATTAAAGGGGATATTTTTTGAAGTTAAGTTGTTTTTCATGAATCATTTTTACGGTATATATTGTAGTATTTGTGGAATAAAAAATGATGATATGTTTTGAATATTTATTTATTTAAAACTATATAGTCCATGCAATTTCCACAATATTTTTTTCAAATTCATTTTTAATTGTACATTTCACATAACCTACAATTTTTCAATTGCGCACACACACTGACACACACTGACACCAGACCAAATCGGACCTTGACCACTGCCACGGCGTGACAAATTCTAATTTCAAGATAGGCATCTCTAGAAGAAATGTAAGGGATGAGAAATTGTCATTGGACCTACAAGGTGGATCGGGTCTCTCACATATGGGGACGACCAATCAATCCAAAATTGTTGCTGAGCCGTTGAGCACATTTTAACATTTCGTGCCTCTAATTGAACCTTCCGATTTTTATTTCCACATAAAGTTTATTGATGTGTTTTTTTTAGGCAAATTAACACCAATTTGAAACAAAATATAAATTTCAGAAACCATAGAACTACAGATCCAGGACCAAGAGGAAACAACTGGAATCAAAAGCAAACGAAAAATCTTGAAATCTGGAGACTCTGAACAGTGCTAAAGCACCAAAACATGGAGCTATCTCACTTTTTACCTGCATCTTAAATTGCTACTTGGGTAAGATAGACGAGGCTTTTTCAGTTTGCTGCAGCAGATTCATTTTTGAGGTGTTTGTTCGACCACTGTGGGTAAGAGAAGAGCGAGTCTGGTTTTGTATCTTGTAATTCGTTGGAGCCTTTCTTCTCTTAATCTGCGTACATGGCACCAATATCCAGTTAACAATATCGTAAATGAGCAAGATATATGCACAAAGTATATGATATGCATTAACTAAGACCAAGAAATATATTCAATTGAAGATGATCATACAAAGGCATTGCAGAAGCGATCACTATTATAAAATTCTGATTAATTCTAAATTTTGCGCGTAAAATAACAGAGATTGATTTCAAAAAAATTCCTCAATTAGAGCATGTTACAAACCTACCACACAGAAAAAAGAATCCTTCAAAGGGACAAAGATAACAGAATAATCTCCACTTGCAGATTCCCACTTCTTGGCATGACATAGAAACATCTTAAAAACCTATTCAACCAAATTTTTCATGTAACTTCGACAATTTATGCTGCGAAATTGCAATTATTCAACAAAAAGTCACCCGCATTGGAGAGAGCCTACATACTTACATGTAGCACATGTTTGATACAAAAAAGAAAACATAATATGGCCTCTAACTGAAGGCTTTGAACAAAGAATGTTTTTTCTATTTCCTTTTTGGAATGTGCCTCCAACGGCTTTCCTTGCAGATACAACAGCAACAAAATTACTTATCACGAATAAGCAACAGTATGCAACAAACAATTATTTTCAGAAAGAAAATTCAGCACAGTACCTTGCAAAAGGCAATCACAAGAAGTATTTCAGTATTGACATTAAAAAAAATCGCACCACTACTGAGGCCAGAACAATATAATTAAAGAATTAATATTAAGAAGTGTTTGCATTAAACAACATCCCACCACTAGGGGGCCAAAACAATATAACCGAGGAATTTATGCAGTGCAGCACATACTGCAAATAAACAAAAATTTATTTGAAAGCTCTCAACAAACATGCAAACATCCACGTTCATCCTCAACTAGAAAATAAGTATTAAAAAGAAATAAACGATTGGTGCATTGAGCCCAAAAATGTAAATGGGAGAGTCAAATTACCGTGACCGAACTCTTTTAGAATGCTTGACGTGTCTTTTCAAAAGCTCCTTTGAAGATAAATGCTCAACAGATCCCTCATCCTGAAATTAAACACGAGCAATTGTACTTTTGTCTCTTTAGTACAAAGGAAAATGACAGAAGAAAGCAAATTTGGAACATACTTGTAAAACTGTTAACTATTACCATACATCCAGATCTTCAGAAGAGGGAATCAACTACACCACAGAACTAACTCACCGCAGTTGGGATTTCCAATTTCAGACTTTTCTCTGAAATTAATTAGCGTATTTGCATATTACTCATGCAATCATACAGAAAGTGGCGTACAAAGAGATTTATTAGACTCTTAAACATGAGAACTTCTGAGGATTGTCCAGGTGAGTGTTGTGTATTTATATTCAACCAATTTGAATGTACCACCATAAAACATTAAAGGCTGCAATCTGCCAAATTTATCCACAATGCCCAACCGTACTACTATGTTAGCTATAACGATAATGGGAACAAATTCAACTCATGAAAAGTGAGAAAGACAAATTGCACGACACTTGCTATTATTTCACCCTTTCTTTGTACATTTTCCATACTTGAATACAAATGTAAGCCTCCTATTTATACTTGTAGTAAGAGCATTCTAGTGGAACGTAGGGTTAATTATTTCTATTTGTCACTGAAATTTCCCTTGCATTACTGGATTGTCATTTAACTTCAATTTCTTTCCACATGATCACTAAACTATTAAAAGTGATCCCCACCCATCATTGAAGTCGATTTCAATGGAGTTGTTGACATGGCCAACGGAAATCCTATGCTACATGTCGACGCCGTTAAATTTATCCAATTATGACAAACCGAGTTCCCAAATGGTCATTGAACTGTTATGATTGCATAAATATGCATGAAATGGTTAAAGGAAACACTACCCAGTCATTAGAGTAGGTCTTTATTTCAACAAATTTGGAATGTGATGTTTTTTCTCCACAATTTAAGTGAATATATTAATAAGGTAATTTAGGAAGACAATGAAAAATCAATTCTTACTATGTTCATATCAGTTCCAATGAGATTGTGCATGTGCATGTAGAAAGTTGGAGTTGTCAGGCATTCCATGTGCACATACCATTACTTTGTTATTTTTTTATTAAAGAAAGGATCGTGTTAACGATGTCAATAAGTTCTATAATGTGGAGACTTTTCTTCAAAGCTATGAGAGCATTATAAAATCCCTTCAAAGGAAAGCGGATGTGGCCTGAGGTTGATGACCTCCCAATCAAATCATCAGCTTGGTATGTTCAGGAAAAAAGGTATGAAACAAATTAAAAGGGAACAACCCGAAGAGCAAGGTCCTTCTCAGTCTAAATCCAAGTGAAGAGGGTTGGTCAGGTAGCCATGACATGTAGTTTATGGTTTAGAAGGTCACATTGAGAGGTATCGTATTAGAAGTGATGAACCGAGGTAAGTAATTGCTTGCATTTTTTAAAAAAGAGGAAGAAGTAACATCCCAAGAGAACAAAACTTCCAGTTTGTACCTACACCTGGGTTTGAAGAGATGTACAGTTTATCAAGCAATGAACCAGCAAAATCAACACATGGCAAGGCTAGAATGGACAAAGAAAAGGGAATTCAATGTTCAGAAAATTTGCAAGTTAATTATTCCATGTGGATATACTTTTAGTTCAGTAACCATGGAGAACCATTGATAGCTTTCACACTAGCTATCTTTTTTTCTTTTCTCCTTCTCTTCAATTCTCACAATCTCATGAAAATCTCTCTGTTGAGATTTTATCATAAAATTTCACTTCTACATCCATTTGATTTTTCACTCTATATAACATAACAATTACTAAAGCCATAAGAATTCTATCGAATCTTCTAATAAACTATAAGGTAAGCCTCATTAAAGTTACTTCCTTCTACAGAGACAGATAACCTATTATCAGAAAATATTATCCTTCAAATGTCCTTTTGTTTTAAGATGTCCACTGTATATAATTCAACCAATACACAAATATGTTCTGTTTTCAAGGATGACATCTAAGTTTTTGCTGCATCTAAGGACTGACAGGATTCATAAATTATAATAGTTAATAAATATGCAACATATTCATCCAGAATTGCAGTTTTCCTCCTCTTAGAATGCAATGCAACACCTACCCTTAAGTGAACAATATTGATAATTATTTTACTTGTGAAGAGGTATAACCTTCTCAAATTCATCAGTACAGGACCACATATCCACAGAGACTTATTACCACAATAATTGTTTATTGTGCTACCTTATGTGGTCATTTCTTGAATCCACAAGAAGTTGACTCTTGTGTAATCTTTCGTCCAAGTGGGATAACATAACTACATGTGGCCATAAGTATACTTCGTGACTCCTAAACTCTTTGATATATGTACATTTAGTGTATGTAAACTTATATATATTGTATCATGAGCAAAGTCATCCCTACTAAAGCTAAATACATGAACTGTAACTAAATTTATGAACTTGTTCCGTAGAATCACATGGAAACCACAAAATAAGTTGTGGACACATTAAAGAACCCAAGGAAGGTTTGTGCACCAAGTTAGAGGTATTTTTACAGAAAAATGTGCATGTTCTTCCAAACTATTAACTATTGATAACTTAAGGGCGACAGAGGGAGTATGATACGTAACCAGCTGTAACTTGAGATATGTTACCGCACTCTTCCGTTCTAATTTTGGGAAGGCAATTTCCACTAAAAACCTCTTAAATTCGTCTAAGTATTTTCTTAGCATGATTCTATTCTTAATCATAATGAGGTGTACATTCCTGATTGACGGCATAACATACCCAACGCAATCCCCTGAGGTAGGACTGGAATAGATAAGTCCATACCATTCATATCATAAACACAAAATGATTGCCACACAGACATTGTATTTCATTGCCTCAGTACTAAATCACTCTGGGAAGGAATTCCTTATTACAAAAATACACTAGCATTGATTTCAGGCACCAACCTCATTTTCCTCTTCTTTATCTTCCCTTTTCTCAGTTGAATCTGAATCTAGCAGAGTTAAAGGCAAAGGTCTAGGAAGAGACTTTACAGTATCCAAGCGGTGAGGCTGCAGAAGAAGTAAGAATTCATAAGAACAATAGGGAAAATTATGGCTAGGATCCCTAGCCTTCCCAAAATGTTGCAAGTACAATTTTTTAGCAAGTGGGTCCCTAATGGACAGTATGAGTCCATTTTGGGTATTAAAATGTCATATTTCACTAAAATGACCATTATACCATTTTTCCTATTTAAACAGAAAATAAAAGAAAAAAAATCAAATACAACAAGAAAATGACAAGATAAAAAATTCCAGCCACGGCAGCAGAGTTTGGGCCAAGACCATGAGAGGGAGAGAGGTACTAACTGTATGGAGGGCTGGGGGCAAAATAACCGTGCTTCATTTTTGGGGAAGGTTGCAGTGCTGGGGAGTGGGAGCACCAGGGTGAGAGGTGGAGGCGAGGACAGGGGATACTGGGGGTACAGTTGGGATGGGGCATGGGGTGAGCGGTAGTGGGACAGGGGCTGACTGATACATGGAGTGTTATTCTGATTAGAAACAGCCGGGATAAAATGGAAAAAAAGACATGAAAAACAGTAAGAAGCATCATACACGCAATGCAGTCATAAAAGCATTTTCAAGTGGAAACCTGAATTTCTTCAGGAAAACCGTTCCTCAACCATGACCTACAAAGGGTATAAAGAGAAGCACTATCAGATGCTTTGACCTGCAACAGATAAAAAGAATTTTCATCAACGAGAATACAACAAATAAAGCTGAAGCATCATATAATAGCGCATATTTGGCCTGAAATGAGAACATCAAATTCATCAAAATTTAAGAATAATTTAAATGAAAGTTATAGTCCATGATTTCACAAACATCTGGTCACTTTGATTTCTTAAAAGAAATCTTAAGTATACTAACAACATTAATATTTACATGTACTTACCTACGAACACACAAGCAACTACACAAAGATATTTACATGCACATACTGTAATGATATTCAGTTATTTACCTTCCTTTCTCTAACAACTGGTAAAGTATCATCCCTACTTCTATCCCTGCAAGAAAAGCAGAAGGAAATTATGAGCATTTCTGGATGTCTATACAGGTCTTCCAGATAACTTGTGAGGTCAAAGAGACCAGTGGTGGTGGGGGGGATGATGTAAATACAGTACCGTAAGTCTTTGTGGCCGTTACTATCAGAGATTGAAGTTGAAGAAGAACTGACCTGGAACACCACAGATAATTGAATGGGAAAGGTAATTTTGGCAGCAGCATCATGCTAAAAACGTGTTTATGTAGTACTACTAACTAATCTTTCCTTGAATGAATATCGAGGTTGAATTTTTCAAGAAGACTTGTTCTCCAAAATATGTCTCATGGGGCCATCAGTTCATTTGGTTGGAGAAGAAAAATGCTACCATATTAGCAACTTTCTGGATTGAAAATTTTAATGAATAGGACAAAATACAATCTTCAAAAGTAGTTCGAAGGAGAAAAAGAAACTATGAGCCTGCACTATCTCACATGCTCGTCATGAAACAAAGCCCAAATGAACATTCGTGCATGCTTCAAAATGGTCCCTAGTTGACATTGGTCTTTAAGCTTACTAAAGTATGGATTTTATTTGTCTTATTCTTTCATGACTTTTATCTCTTATATATTATTTCGACATTTACAAGATATGTTCTTCTATCTTGACCTTAAGAGTTCTGATTAATGCGAACATCTACTCCTACCATATTCCTACCATAGTTACACAGCTCAAGATACTTTTCATATGACCACTCAAGATTGATGGAAGAATTTGTAACTGCAATATCACATTTTACAACCGGAATTTGCTTTTTCGAATGATTGATGCCATACAAATATCTACTTTGGATGATCATATAGCTCTCAAAATAATTAAAAAAACATTCAAATTATAATAACTGTAGTGATTGATGAAAAACTTAAGAACTTCGTATAATAAGAGCAATATGTCCTCTCTTAAGTATTAAGACTAAATAAAATAAGATTCAATTCATAATCAATTGTAGAGAGTGATGAAATGTGTAAGAACATCATATGATTAAGATCAATTTGTCCTCTCAAGTATTAATTTCATGTGTTATGTGATGCTCTAACCTTTAAACTACTCCACTGTAAATTCATAATCATGCATGTGCATATGGTCTCCAGGACCTAGAAAATCCATAATTTGACATCACAATACGTCAATTGAAGAATGAGATCTGTGATGAACATTTCTGGTTCAATTACGGTGCAGTTGATTTCCACCAATTTTGGCCTTAAACGACGACCACAAAACTTCTCATCAAAATTCAAGAATGCATGTAAACAGAGAAAACAAAACCTTTGTACGGTAAAAAGATGAGACTGGAATTCCTTTAACCACACCAGGCATGACTCCACCATCAACATTAGCAGCAGAAGAAGGTCCGGATGCAAGCAAATGAATCGGTCCGGAATAACCTGGTCTTTCCTGCAACTGAACTGGTTCTGGGTGGGGGAACACGAACGGCGGTCTCGAGGGAGGTCCCGGTCCCGGTCCCGGAACGAAGCCGAGTCTGGAGGAGAAAACGGGGTAGAGAAACTGCGGGGGATCCTGTGGGTGGAGTGGCAACGAAGCTAATTGAGGATAATTGGGATTGGGATTGAAAGGTAATCTGGACGGGGGTGGATAAAAGGGAAGGGCCTGCGAATTAGGGGGCCTGGGGTCAGGGAAGGGTGGCCGAGTTGTGGTGGTGGAGGAAGGGTCAGGTGGCGGCGGAGGGGTGGA
>CAIGRQ010153881.1:0-17534 GCA_903798375.1 Fraxinus sp. D2006-0159
GGATGGGGAGACGATTGATCATTTATTCCTGCATTGTGATGCTGCTCGCTTATTGTGGAACGATTTTCTGGCATCACAACACATGGATTGGGTGTTGTCGAGGCGTATGGAGGACTTGTTAAAGGCATGGAGGAGAAAGTTTCAAGATAAGGACAACAAACTTGTTTGGGACCTTATTCCGGACTGCATTGTGTGGTGTGTGTGAAGAGAAAGAAACAATTGCGGCTTTGAAGATCAACCACGGACAATAGAGCAGTTTAGAGAATTGTTTTATTTAACATTGTTTACTTGGTTCAATGTTGCGGCTTCTAGGCATATAGACGTGCTGCCTAATTTTATGTTGTTTCTTTCTGATTTAAATTGTTAATACACTTCCTGTGTATTACACATTGATTAATAAAATTCTGATTACCTTTCAAAAAAATAAAAAATAAAACATTGTACTTCTAGTCAAATATGCATCTAAATGAGTTTGGCAGTAGACCTGTTATACTTCTTCTGAGTTACCACGTATCTCCTAATTTTCTATTTTGTAATGCTACAGGTGTGCATACCCCTATATAGTCTTGAATGTCATACATCTTAATTTATATGTCATTTGGCAGGATTAGGAAAACAGCAGAACTTTTAACATATATCCACACTTTAAAAATGTATGGCTGGGAGCTTCTTTTCGCTAAATGGTTGATGAAAACAAGATCCTCCGAAGTCGCATATTTATCTGTGAGAAAATTGTATTTTACTTTATCATTCTAGTTGCACATGAACTGAAAACCAGGATCTTAGGTACCATGGCATGAAACTAACAGATTTCCTCTTTTACCGTTAGACTAGGAAGTATTTGGATGCCTGGTGCGTTTTCTTTTGGGCAACAACACCCACACTTTTCTCTCTGTTCACATTTGGACTCTATACAATGTTGGGTCATCAGCTTGATGCAGCAACGGTATATCAGTAGCTTTAGCCTTTTTTTTCTAAGGAAAATTTATATTGCAAGTATTCTTCTTTCACAAGTTGTGTATCAATAATATTTTACTGTCTTCACTTGATATTCAGGTTTTCACTTGCCTTGCTCTATTCAATAATTTAATCTCCCCTTTAAACTCATTCCCATGGGTCATTAACGGTTTGATTGATGTAAGTTTTCATTATCCTTAATTTTAAGATTTTGTGCTTTGGAATGTGAATATTACTATATTAACTCTATAATTGCTTCCAGGCCGCCATATCAACTAGACGGTTGAGCAAGTACCTCGTCTGTTATGAAATTGAAACTGGACCCAGTCTCTCATTCCTGTCACATTCGGATGAAAAGTTGGATTATGAAGATGCTACTGTTGTTCTTCATGATGCATCTTGTACATGGTCAAGCAGTGACAAGGAGGAGTTTGATCTGGTCTTGAAACACATAAATCTTTGTGTTCCTAAGGGCTTTCTGGTTGCGGTAATTGGAGAGGTGAATTTCTTTAGAGTTTTACTATTTTGTTGAGTTCTTACTTTTATATGCATTATACATTTGTACTTCATTGTTGGATTCGGAGAGTATCTTCAGTGGTGTTGTATGAACTTTCTTATGTTTATCATCTCATATTTGCTCATTTCACGGATAATACAAGAGTATGTATCCTTTAAGTTGAACTTCGATTTGATATTAATGCTGTAAACTAAATCTCGGAAACTGATGGATATTATTAAACTCACAAAAGTTCCTACTTTTATGTGTATGGAACTTTACAATTAGATGAATTTCCCACTTTTCCTTTGATGTAAACTTATCCTTTAACATCTAGCACCATCATAACCAGTATTGTACATTTCTGCGTATTACAGGTTGGATCGGGTAAATCGTCTCTCTTAAACTTGATTCTCCGGGAAATGAGACTCGTCAATGGATCAATTTACTCAAGTGGAACCACAGCATATGTTCCACAGGTTAATCAACTTTAACTAGTAGCAGCTTCGTGCATGCTTTTGAAACAACTTTTTACACTTCCTACTTCTGATTTAGGTCCCTTGGATTCTGTCGGGAACTATCCGTGACAATATTTTGTTTGGCAAGGACTATGATCAGAAAAGGTATTAATTATGAAACGTTTTGAAG
The DNA here is from genome assembly GCA_903798375.1 of Fraxinus sp. D2006-0159. Taxonomy (NCBI): domain Eukaryota; kingdom Viridiplantae; phylum Streptophyta; class Magnoliopsida; order Lamiales; family Oleaceae; genus Fraxinus; species Fraxinus sp. D2006-0159. Next base: position 2,102 of record CAIGRQ010153881.1, read on the forward strand.
GCAAAAGCTAGAGGCACTTATTGGGGTTAATTTTGAGCAAGGAATATGTTCATACCCACCAATTTCCTGAGTGTTTTGTGTTAAATTGTTCTCAATATATATATTCTCTTATCTGAGCAGATACTCAGAAATATTACACTCATGCGCTCTGGATCTTGATATTTCCCTAATGATGGGAGGCGACATGGCTTGTATTGGAGAGAAAGGAGTCAATTTATCTGGAGGACAGAGAGCTCGTCTTGCGCTTGCCAGGTGATATTTTCTCTTGTTTTTCTCCGAGAGCAGAATGTTTAAATTGCAGAGCACATTATGATCTTCTCTAAATTCCTTTTTTTTTTGGTTATGGGAATGAGTAGAGCTATCTACCAGGGCTCAAACATATACTTGCTTGATGATGTTCTAAGTGCCGTTGATGCACATGTTGCTTGCTCAATTCTACAAAATGCTATTCTTGGTACTCTTTTAAACCAGAAGACACGCATTCTCTGCACACATAACATTCAGGTTCTACATATTCTCCCTCTCCTTTTCATCATTAAACTAACAATACCTACTGACAAATTCAGTACCTATTTTGCAAATGAAGAAGCAACGTGAGACGTTTTAGCAACTGATGTTAAATTTGTTTCAATGGATGACTCGATATTTTGCAATTGACAATGATTATTATGATACATAGTATAGATCGGCACTTGTATAGAATTCATTTTAAAGAGTATGTCCTTTTCTAGCAGGCAATATCTTTGGCTGATATGGTGGTTGTGATGGATAAAGGACGTATGAAGTGCATAGGAAGTCCATCTGACCCTTCTGTTGCTTCCTACATATCGTTTTTATCAGTAAATGACTTTAACACATTTTCTGAGGAAGGCAAGAAAGAAAAAATATCAAATGTTATTAAAGAAACCCTAGAGAAAGACCTAGATGATGATTGTATAAGCTCTTCCAGCCAAGCCCAAGACATCATTGAGGTTGAGACAAGAAAAGACGGTAGAGTCGAACCAACTGTGTACAAGTGAGAGTTTATTTGTTGATTCAATTTGTAGGCTCCACGAAATTTTTCATTTGACCATTTTGCTAATGTGTTATCCTACAGAAATTATGCTGCATTTTCTGGTTGGTTCATTACAATTCTGACATGTCTCTCCGCAATTCTAATGCAAGCATCTCGTAATGGAAATGATCTGTGGCTATCATTCTGGGTTGATACAACCAGAACCAACCAAAAAAAGTACTCAACTACTTTTTTTCTGGTAAGTGTCTGGTAAGTAGTTACATCCTTGAAATGCATTGGGGCCTCATCGAAATTTGTCTAACCAGAACTAAGATGAAATGAATTATATGTTCATGGGGAGTGCAATATTAAAATTTCTTGTTATATAGACATGAAGTATGCATCATGATTTAAATTTTTCTTGTATTAGTCTCCTCACCCCACGATTCTTCTTGGTTTCTGTACTTAAAAGCACATAATATGGTGGAACTGCAGCATATTTTTTAATCGTTTCGGGTAACTTATTACCTGTGGTGCAGGTCATACTCTGCGTGTTTTGTTTGGTGAATTCCTCCTTGACTTTGGTGAGGGCATTTGCATTTGCATTTGGTGGTCTACGGGCTGCTGTTCGGGTTCACGATAAATTAGTACAGATTCTTATCAATGCACCGGTTAGTTTCTTTGATCAGACCCCAAGTGGAAGGATACTAAACAGGTAGCATGACATTCCTTCAAATGATTAACAATTTCATTTCACTTTCCCACTTTAATACTAGCTTTATTATATAGATTGTCTTCAGATCTTTATACAATAGATGATTCTCTTCCTTTTATACTCAACATTCTCCTGGCAAATTTTGTTGGCCTCTTGGGAATTGCTGTAGTTTTGTCGTATGTGCAGGTATTGTAAATTATACAACCTTTATGTTTTCCTCTTGTTCATTTCAGAATTTAATTCATTCTCTCTACTTGTGTGGAGTTTTGTCCCTAAGACTCTGCGCACATGTGCAGGTCGTGTTTTTGCTGCTTTTATTGCCTTTTTGGTATATATACAGAAAATTGCAGGTTTGTAATACATCTTTTCTATAAGGTTGCAGAGCCAAGATTTAACATTTAGCTCGACATAATTTCTCTCCTATAGTTTTGATGCTAAGCTCTTTTGAGACAGTTAAATTGAGGGCGAAATTTTTGTTATTTACCTAAAAGTGTTGAGGCATACGGTACATGGAACTTAAACACTCAGTCGAAAGAAAACCAGATCATGCCTACAATTCTTTTCTTTTTTTCCTGGAAGATAGACAAATAGAGATATATTTCTAGTTGTTACCGTAATAATTATGCAATATTATAATATTATAAAATATCAAACGCCAGCACTAATAAACATAAGATTTTCGTAGTTTTACTACAGATCAACGTCTCGGGAGTTGCGAAGACTGGACGGTGTTTCTCGTTCACCTATTTATGCATCATTTACTGAGACATTAAATGGTTCACCAACTATCAGAGCTTTCAAGTCTCAGGTAAAGTTCTTCTCTGTTACAGCATCAGCATGATGCTTTATTTAAAATTACTCCTGGTGGTGTGCTTTTAGTGCTACTTGAATTATGCATTTCTTTCTTCATATTTTGATCAGTCAAGAGAATATATTTAGATGTAAAAGATCTGGTATTCCTAGATAAAAAGAGTATTTATGGAGCATAATGAGTAGGAGATCCTTAGGGTCTGTCATAAATTGTTAAAATAAAATAATCAGTTTGACTAGGTTGGTACTTCACCAATCAGAAGCTCGCCATTGTCATTGTTGATCTGGACTTTGCAAGAATTTATCCACGAACTAAATCTCTCTGTTTCTACAGTTAAAAAACAAACAATTATAATCATAAGGCTCTTGGTTCCTATAATAGGAGTTAAATTTCATTTAAGCTGGAAGTCAATAGGGTTTCAGTTCTATTTTCTCATGAACATGCTTACAATGTTTCAAAATGACAATTGTCATGCTTGTGGGCAGGACCACTTCTTCTCTAGGTTCACTCAGCATATGCAATTATATCAGCGGACTTCTTACACAGAGATCTTTGCAAGTTTATGGCTTTCCCTTCGTCTTCAGGTAGGTCTCCTGATGTTAGCATTTTTGTCTATGCATATAATGCAGAAAATCTAGATTTGCAACTTTGTTGTGGATGAACTTATCAATTCTTTATGCACTTAAAACTCCAAAATCTTCAGTCAATAGTTACATGTGAGTAGTAACAGGTAGACGTTTTTAGTTGTTGGCAGCATGTATCGTATCATTTGTTGCTGTGATGGCTATTGTTGGCTCTCTTGGACTTCTCCCTGTCAGTTTGGGCACTCCAGGGCTGGTAAATTATTAGGCTCCTTTTACTTTTGCTATTTCATCTTTTGTAAGTTGATGTATATATTAGTGTTATGAATCAATTTTAAAGTACTTTAATTATTTTTGAACCACTTTATCCAACGGTTTTGTCAAACAGAGAACAAACAAACATATTTACTTAAATTATGTCCCAATGTGCTTCTTCATTTGCAGGCTAAGTTGCATTTTTTTTAAAAAAAAAAAAAAAAAAACCAGACGTGCAATTTTCATTAGCCGTGACCTTTCTTGCTCCATGACCTGTTGAACTTGTGCACAATTATTAAGCTTCTAGATGAGTTGGTTTAACAATTAATTAGATTTCTGAGATGGATCTTTTTTCCCGTAGGTCGGGCTAGCCCTTTCTTATGCTTCCCCGATTGTATCCTTGTTGGGTAGCTTCTTGACTAGCTTCACTGAAACAGAGAAGGAGATGGTTTCTGTCGAGAGGGTTCTTCAGGCAAGTTAGATTAATGTTAAGCTAATAGATATACTTCCACGTCGTTGTTGACGCTCCTGACCTTCTCTTGCTGCACCTATGACTTCTCAGTACATGGACATTCCTCAAGAAGAACTGATGGGGGAAAATCCATTAGACCCAACTTGGCCATTGCACGGTGAGATCCAGTTTCAGAATGTAACTCTCAGATATATGCCATCTTTGACCCCCGCACTACGTGATGTGTCTTTCACTGTTGCTGGAGGAACTCAGGTTTGTTAATTTTGACCCCCTGACCTTATTATTCCATTATCCTGGAAAATTTTGACACTATTGTGAAATCAAAGAGATAGTAGACACAATGAAAGTTTCTAATCACAGAATTTAAGTTCAGTTCTATATAAATATTGATGAACTATAAAGCTTCGTATAGAAAAATTATATTTATAATCTGTTGTCAAAATTTGTTGTAAGCATTCCATTTTGCACATTTTTCTTGTATCAATAGGTGAACTGAGCATGACAAGCATGAGAAGTCTTGATACTTATCCGATCATTATCCTCAAAACACTAATGCTTGCTCTTCAGATGGATGAACCAAATTTTATTCAATTTTATTGACCTTTTACATTTAATAAATTATTCTGTAATCTAGACAGTGGATCTTTTTTTTTTTCCTTGTCAAGAGAGTTAAACCTTTTAGCTTCCTTTATTTTCAAGAATGGACATGATAGATACATTAGAGTATCAAGAAAAGTATCACACCATGTGGTTGGAAACATCCATATATTAAAACTCAATTGAGAATTTGGTTAGACTCAGTTTAAAAGTTGAATGAAACTGAATCAGGTTGGAATCGTGGGAAGAACTGGTGCTGGAAAATCAAGCATTCTGAATGCTGTATTCCGTCTCAATCCAATTTGTGGTGGACGTATTATAGTGGATGGTATAAACATTGCTGGAGTTCCTGTCAGAGATCTCCGTTCTCGTATTGCTGTTGTTCCCCAGAGCCCATTCTTGTTTGAAGGATCATTAAGGTAATCGGAAGAATACAGGAATATTTCTGTTGCTTATACAACATGTTGCTGAGATTTAATAGATGACATTAAATATTTGGTTTCCACAATAATTTTCAGGTCAAATTTGGATCCGTTCCAGGTAACTAATGATGAAAAGATTTGGAACACCCTGGAAAAATGCTGTGTTAGGGAAGATGTAGAAGCAGCTGGAGGACTTGACACTCGTGTACAAGAATCTGGAACCTCTTTTTCAGTTGGGCAACGACAACTCCTCTGCCTTGCACGTGCTCTTCTCAAGTCTTCTAAGGTACAAGAATGGAGGGTGAGAGATTAGGCTTAAAGAAAGACACGTGCCTGCATAGGTAGGGGTTGTAAATGGGGTTGGCCTGGATGGCGAGCCCATGGCAGTCTCGAATTAATTAATAGACAGTCCATTTCCAAGAAACTTTTTGTTTTTTTCTTGAGCCCACAGAACAGCCCAGGCGGCCCCCCTGAGCCATGCTCTGCATTGGACCGGGTTAGGCCGGCCTGGCCTATTTTTACACCTCTATGCATGGGTATGCTCGCATGCATGTACAGAGAGAGGGGGGGTTGGGGTACTGCCTTATTAACGAGAGGCTGACAATTATACAAATGTAAACTATCAGGTACTCTTCTTGGATGAGTGCACTGCCAATGTAGACTCTCAAACAGCTTCTAAACTACAGAAAGTAATATCTACAGAATGCCGAAGCACAACTGTTATCACAATTGCTCATCGCATTTCCACAGTTCTGATCATGGACGACATTCTTATTTTGGATCAAGGGACACTGGTAAGATTGTTCAGTTTCTTAGATTTTACATCTCCATTCTAGCAAAATTCATTTTAGATCATTATCAGTCCTTGCGGGTGGAAGGAACAGGCTTTAGTTCACTAAACATGCAAAGATTATTTAAGGGAAAAACTGCACAAGTGACCAGGCTAGTGTTTCAACTTCCAGACCTGAATATCTCTAAGACAAATTCTATAAAGCACCGTAGTTTATTCTTATATATTAATGCACTTTGAAAGAGTTCTTTTTCTAATTGAACACCAAACGAAAAGTGTGAAAAATTAACCAATGGAAAAGTATTTTGGTGATCAATGCCTGTAATATAAGAATACTTATAAACTTAAATGACTCTTATAGCATGATAGATATGGTGGATTGGACAATACTGAACTTTGTTAAATAAGGAAAAAATGGTTTGAAAATGTTTTCTATTAGTACGGTCTAATAGTGCATGTTGAACTTGCACTTGCTGTATACGAGTACCCTTATTATTTGTTGTGGTATACAAGTTCATGGTTTGATTAATTAATCAATCATGAAGTACTTAACATAATTTGAAGTTCTTTTCTGTATCTCCTTTGTAGGTTGAACAAGGAAATCCACGTATACTTCTGCACAACGAGTCCTCCAGATTCTCGAGTTTTGCCAGGGCTTCAACAATGTAATCTTCATGGATTAACGAGATTCTCCCTATCCTTGTCTACTATCCTAATAAACCACATTCAGGAGTACGGGTTGTCAAGATGAAATAGAGTAGATTTTAGGTAGGAAAACTTTAGCATGTCATATTTAGGGGTGGAGCCTCCAAATTTGTGGAGTCAAAGATTGCCATGAGTAAATCCCGTCTCCTTGTTGACCCATGTCTTATTTGACAACGTTAAGGATTTCAAGACTTGGGAGTATGCCAAATTTGATTTGGTTTTCCTTGCTCTTTTTGTTTTTATATGTTTCTTGTCTAAATTCAATGTTTTTAACCTTCCAATTCCACTAGGATTAAAAATATTCTTGTGTGCGCACAAGCGTGAAATAGAATGTCACGGACCACAATCAAGGATGTAGCCAGGATTTCAATCTAGGGGGCGAAAATACGGGGGGGTTCGGGCGGGGGGCCTCCTGCCCCCCTCTATCTCCGTCTCTGACCACAATAATATGATTTTTCCACGTAGTAATTGGATGGAATAGCATAAAGCTCTGCTGTGAGATATCCAATATCCATATTCATGCCATGATTGATCCAAGCCGAAGTAACTGAGTATTGGGATTTATTTGTTTCTAGTTAAAGAAGAACGATCAAACTTTATATTCAAACCGTTTAGAAAATTCGCACAACATTGTTTACTTTTAGCTCGTTTGATTAAGTCGATTGACAATACTGAACCGTGAAGAAAACAAAAATTAACTTAAAAACTTTTCTATAACAGTGTTTTACGTTGTGTACCAAAATACCGTTCGAGTTTCAGCAGTCATAATATACAACAAAATACTTTGATATTCTACAATTTTTCTGCCTGGCTATTTTGTGGAAGAAACTGTCCTGAAATGGCAGCTGCAAGTGCTGATTTGAAATTGGGATCACATGTAAAGATGGAAGCCATTTGTTCCACTAGATTCTGTTGGAATTGTGTACCCATTATTCGGGTTGAATCAGTAGCTGGCTTTGGTTTTGTAAGATCAAGTGTAAAGGTCTGTGCCGGCGAGCTTATAGAGGTCATCGAGCTAGGGACTGTGCTAAGTGTCACCCCCCGGCTGGAGCCAGAAGCGAGCTCGGGTTTCGATGGGGGCTGATGGTTGTGCTCTCCTTCATAAGTTGCAACTAGAATAGATTGATCGTCTATACTTCTTTGAACCTGCATGAAGATCATGTAACAAACAATAAGAAATCTAAAAACTTGAGAAAATTATAAATTCAAGAACTATTGAAAAGGGATAATCTCGTGTTTGGTTCAGATTAAAATCTGATTTTACTCTCAAATCAAAATTAACAATTAATTTTAATTGCACGTTTCATTAACTTGTATCAAAATCTACTAAAAATCTGATTTTAATCTATACCAAAAGGGGGCTAAATCTGTTTCGATCTAGTTTCGAATTAAGTTAAAATATGTTCGATTATAGTGTTCAATTACGTACCAAACATTAGTTAATTACGTACCTTCTTTTTTACTGGACAGGTTGGAGCAAAAGAGCACTTGAAATAAGCTCTTGGGGAAGGATTGTCCCTGGTAACCTTCTGTCCATACTTCCTCCACTGATATCCATCCTTAACTATCTGTAATTTGTATAAAACAGTTTTCAGTACAGGAAAATAAACAAAGATTTGTTTGAATTTATGAACTACTTTAAAGTAACATACTCAGCTTAAGAGTAATGAATATGATACATATTGAGCATGTTCAACACACTGGACTGGACAGTTTCGTCCATGATAACTCACAAGATTTTAACTTACTTTTTTATTCTTAATTCCTATTTAATACTGTCCCGTCCAGCATAACAAACGTGCCAATGCGATGTTCCACTTTTGAGAACTTTCTAAGAAGTGAGATTAACTTATAATTACTTACAAGGCTTGTATCAGATGCTTCTGTTCGTACGCAGGCTCGCGAAATCTTTGTTTTGATGTGTTCTTCCCTTGGTTTCTTGCATGAATCTTCATCACTTGAACTGCTCTCAGAAGGGCCATTGATTCCATCAGTATTGCCATTGTTGTTGTTGCTTTCAGCTTTCCTTTTTCTTGATGCATCATTATTTACTATAGAATTCTTGCTCGTGTACAGTACTCGGTTTCGTAATTCATTGTAATTCTCACATATGACTGTTAATAGTTCTGTCAGCTTCTTGTTTTCTGCACTCAACCGCTTTAGTTCCTCAATCAATGCACCTTTCTGAGAAAAAAAGAAGAAGATGACAATAAGTTAAGAACTCTATTTTTATTTTTCTTGATTTGAAGACAAACACCTCTCTCTCTCTCTCTCTCTGGTGGGTGTGTTTATAAGCTAAATTATGATAGAAAATAGAAATAACTCACTTCTTTCACTGTAATATTTCTTCCCAACTCGATAGAATCGATTAGTGCCTCTTGTCTCTGTAACAAAAACAAGCTCGATTAGCACAAGGAATGTGACAGGGATCATATGTATGACTTAAGGTACTAAAGAAACACGAACAACTAATTATAATAATTCATTCGATAAAATATTTGTGAATAGCCGAAAACTAAGTGTATGTTCGGCACATGGGATCGGCTTTACAAAGTTCAAAAAACACCAAACATGTCATAAGTGTATATATAGTTCTAAAGCTTCACATACCGGCAACAGTGGCTCCTCCTCGAGAATTCGTAGAGGTTTGCCATTAAGATCCAATGAAGTATTCGTCAGACAAACGAATTCCATAGCTTCTGATATATACTGAGATTTTCAAAGCTCCTCAATTTCTTCAGAAAATTAATGCTCTCAAAGTGGAAAAGCACCTGTGATCATCTAATGTTTGAAGCAAAATCCAATGAAGAGAAGGTGTAAATATAATAACGAACTTGTCAAGCTGTAGGAAGGTAGGGAGGAAGATGGAGTAGTTGATAAAATATTATAATATTGTCATTTATTTATAGCTGAAATGGAACACAACGTTGGCCGTCTGCAAGAAAAGTATAAGGTAGCGTTGTAGATTAAAAGAAAGTCTCATCAAGTAAAGTTTTCACTTTTAAGTTGCTTATTTCGTCTAACAATTTTTTTAAAATTACTTTTTTTTTATTAATTTTTTTCTAAAAGTATGGTAAGACCGATTAACTTTCAAGAGAAGCAAATTTTAAGCACAAGTAAACATGTTTTCATAAAGTTAATTATTCTTGAAAGTAAGTTAGGACCAATTACATTTAAACATGCTTTGAGTACCATAAGTTGCAATTGAAGGGTAAAAATGTATAAAAATAAAAGTGAAGATAATATTTTTTTCCTACTTAAGTAGCCGTTTAAGTTTAAGTACTATGAATTTCACAGGAGATTAAGAGAGACGTTTGGCAAGAATTTGCTTTTGTTTCTGCTTTTTGTAGAAGACTTTCCTGATAAGTTGTTTTAAATTGACTTTCTTTAAAATAATCTCCTAACCTAGCAAAGGAATTTTAGAGAAATAACTTTTGACTTTTCAAAACTCCATCGAGTACTGGTAAATGAAATATGATTTAAGAAAGAAAAGAAGACTTTGAGAAAACATGAGGGATGAAATTCATTGGAGAAGTCAAAGTCAAGCCCACCTTTGGTAGGAAGAAGACAACGACGTACGTACGTACCTTGTATTATGTAGTTAAACTCCAATATTTTGACCAATCTTCTCATTTCTTTATCCACATTATAATAAAATACGTTATTGACAGTGTGGTTGGACCAGGACCAGTAATTCAAGTGGTATAGGTTGCGTTTTCGTCACGTCTGTACTTGTTTTTCATGCTATTTCACCAAATAATATGTGGAAGAAATACTTGGATTTAAGTGTTGCACGGATAAACACGTCATGACTGCGGTTCTCTACTTGTCACGTTTTTTCATTTTGAGTTAAGCTTACAAAAAATCTTGACAAAAAAGCAGCAGACGCCCCCCAATAGGGGGGTGCCATGTGATTTTGTCAAGATTTTTTGTACAACAATACTCATTGTTTCATTTTTTGGGCACATTTGATACATTAGATTGAATATAATTGTCTTACGACAGATTGACATAAAAAATGGATATTATTATGTACTAAGTTTGGTCTCGACTCTCAAGGCATATTAGTGAACCTCAGATTATGCCAAAGAGAGAGAGGGGATATTAAAAGTAAAATTCAATATAACTTGAATCGTTTTAACTTTTAAAAAAATAGATTTATATCGTTACTAATCGGTATATCACGTGTTTAGAGAAGAAAGACCAAAAAAGTGTCGTAATCTCATACACATATTCACGAGCACTGTCGACATTTCACTTATTTGCCACTTTGAATGGTAAAAATATACGAGAGCAAAAGTCTTAGGTAGGCCCGCTATTGTCGTCTTCCCTATTGATAAATTGATTCATAAATTCAATTAAAGTCAACATTTATGTTCATCATTCTTGTTATAATCCACATATCGTAAGACTCACTATTATTCATCTTTATAAAATATTTATGAATTTGTCAAACAAAGGCGAAGTCAAAACTCTAGATGGTTTCGTATATGATGTGTTAAGGTACCAATTTTTCTTGATTTGTCGTATCTCAGCCTAGCTTGACGATACGATGGCTTATTTTGTAGACTTTTATTGTTCATATGAAGTGGATGAAGAAACTTCAAAGTAAAAGGTGAACGAGGAGATCGAAGGTCACGAGTTCGAATTCTCTGTTAACACTTTACCGGACTTGTCTAGTACATTTTATCTCTCCTGTGTGGTTTGCGAGCTACTGCACATGGAGCGAGATTTACCCAGGGCGCACTCACTGATAGTGATAGTGGCTACGAATTCTTACATAAAAAAAAATAAAAAAAATGAACATGATCGTACATGCTATTTTTGGTAACACAAGACCTCGATAAAATGTTGAATAAGTAGAGTGACCAACGGTGCATTTCCCAGCCTCCACTGGGTGTTCTAGAAGCTGAATCTTTCCAAATTGGCGTTTGAGTACCTCAAGTTTTCTACGTATTTCACACGAATATACTTTCTAATTTCTTTTCTTCTCTATATTTAATGGTTACTTATATCTGTTGAAAACTTGGATTGAATCCCACTTTAACTGTGAACACATGCAATGAACTATGAAAACGTGTCAAAGTTGGCTGGCCTTTTGGCATCAAGATTCAAGAGCATTCAACAATTTTATTTGAAAAAGAAAATTGTTTATATATCGTCTTACATTTTTTGAAATATTTAATGTCAAATTATAATAAGACTTTAATCTATACATAATTTATTTAAAAATTTAAGCTAATGAAATGTTAGAATTAGAGGGTGACATGAATTCTATTTGAAAGATAATTGAAAATTTTATTTAAATCTGACTTAAGGAGAATTCTATTTGGAATGCTATTTTAGTATTCTATTCAAAGTATATTTAACAAATTCTAGTTGAAGTTCTGTTGGAAGTCCAATTGGAAGTTTGAAATTTGTGTTGGACTTGAAAAGATCAAGTTATGAAACGAGGAAAAAAGTCGCAACAATTTCGCTCGCTGATCGCGACAGCTATGGCGCTCGAGCGGCATTGTCAAATAATCAGCAGAACCTTGGTGTCTGCCTGACGCTCTAGCGCCATGATCATTTGGCCCAAGCCCCTTTTTGTGTTTCACGCGCGTTTTCAACATTTTTTTTTCTTTCTACAACGCCAAACTAACGTTATGGACATCTCATATTTTGTTCCTTATATATATTTGGTTCTTCTCTATAAGTTAAATATGTTGTTTAACTTCATTACAAGTTAAACAAATTATAAATACAAAATTATTGTATTATTTCTTCATATTTTAATGAAATATCATTTCCTCTGAAAATTATATTATTTTTAAATTTGTAATCGATTAATTCATATTATTTTATATTTTCTTTTCTCGCCTATTATTATAACAAATTGATATCAGAATAATCTGATATCTTCTTCGTTGTTTATTGATAAAAATATTTTATTTATTCATATCTTTTATAGTTAATTGATTTAAGTATTTAGAGACTTGATATGTAATACTGGAGAATGGCTGCTAGTTTTGTAATTGTATCATAATGTAAAGTTGACTTTGAAAATAGACAAGACAACCACTTGTTCCTCACGCACCAACCCTTGAACTTTTTTCTTTCTCCTATAATTATGTCGATTGTTTTTGTTGTAAAAAAACCGAGGCACGCCCACAATTACTACAACTAAATAATGTTTCTATTTTGTAATAGATAAGATTTGATTAGCTAGTCAAATGGATGGATAAGAAAGTCTGAGCCTTATATAGGACCTTTGAGGAAATGGTGGTAGATGATTGGTTGATTCGATTACTTTTTCACAATGACAATTGATCAAATTTAAGTGAAAAAAAATGAGTAAATATTTTTTAAAAAAATGACAATATTCATTTACTTCCATTTTAACCGTTGAGAATTTGAAAATTTTACAATTTCTCGTCCTTCAATGTTTATTCATCTTCTCTCCATCGTCATTCTTCAAGGTTTTTTCATCCATCTACATCTCCAAATCCAAGGTTTTTTCATATTATTTGGTTAAATTTGAATTTATTTTTTTTGCTTATAATATTGATGGATAATGTGTTTTTAGCTTTAATATTTAAAGATTTGACAAAAAATTCTTTTATTGTGTTGAAGAAATCCAAATCTTTGAAAAAAATCACAACAAATCTATTATTTGTTAACGTGGTTTGAGGAGTCTAGATGATCTGTTCTGAACCCTGTCGGAGGTCTGAAAACAAAACCCTATGACATTTGGGGAGAGGTATGGAAACAAACCCAACAAACGTTTGTGAAAAAATTCGGGCATGTTCTAGTTACCGTTTTCAAGTCGTCTATCTTTTCGATCTTTTAAAACAATGAAAATGCGTTCTATTTCCTATTTTCGAAAACGTATTTTTGAAAACAAGTTAAAAATTTACAAAGAAAAATCAAAACGACAAATTTATCGTCTTGGGTATTTTCAGTTATAATCAAGCCAATATTTTTAAAATGGGTTTTGGGTGTTTTCAGTTTAACGTCACCCTAATCACCACCAACGCTGCCTGCACCACACCACACCACCGTCGCCTGCATCACAACACTACCACACAACAGTCAAATTCGTTACCACCACCACCACCACAACAAATTAAGCAGAGTAAATATTTAGCATGACACCTAGAGGTTCCATTGTCAGGGTTGTGTGAGATAACAATAGCGTAGTCCCCAGAGGCCCTAGCAAAAACCCCATGATCACCAACATGTTGCTCGACGTTGCAAACAATGGCACCTTTAGGGATGGCTCTAAGGGGTAACACATTAACAACCACTAGATTGACGTTCTTACCACAATAAAGGAACCGACCAGTGTAAATACCCTCGGCGATGATGAATAGTTCCTTGTGGTGCTTGTACCAAAAGGGGTGGCGAAAGGTGTCTCGAGCTAGCGGTGTACCTTGTCTAGGATCATGAATGATCTCTGTCACCACACCCTTAAGGTAGCCATTGCACTTGCCAAGTCCAAGGAACATAATCGAGCCGGACCCTTGTGACGATGGGTGTGAGACTTGAAAACGTATCCTGCTCCCTTACGCTGTGCCCGGATTGCACGATCCATTTCGATTTCTCTGTGTTTGTTGGGGAAGAAGACGACGGAGAAGTGAGTTAATGAGATTGGGGACGAGAGAAAAATAAGGGAAGAAATAAGAAGAGAGAAAGATGACAGAGATAGGGGACGGAGAGAGAGAGAGAGACGAGAGAAAATGGAAGAAAGAGAACGGATTTTCCAATTTTTGATTTTTAAAAACAAATTTTCAAAATACCAAAAAAAATACATTTTCAACAATCTCAAAATGGACGCTCAAAACACAAAACTCAAAATGAATTCAAAACTCAAAACTGAAATACAAAGAGAACAACTCATTCGCTTTTAAAAATTGAAATGAAGGATATTTTTTTCATAAGATTGAAAATGTTATTATGATGAATACTTATGGTGTGTTTGAGCCACATTATTTCGGAAGAATGTATTATGAATAGTAGATTGATTGAGAATGTGCGGTTGAAAAAGAATGAAAAATCATTAATGTGATGAAAAATATTATTTTATTGAAGAATGTGATTGAAAATGAGTAGATAAATGGTAATGTTGATTTTAATGGGTACCAAACAAGAGCTTAGTAAATTAAGGTATGTTTGAGCCACATTATTTTGGAAGAATCTATTTGGGAATAGTAAATTGATGAAAAATGTGTGATTGAAAAAGAATGAAAAATTATTCATATGATAGAAAATATTATTTTATTAAAAGATGTGTGGTTGAAAATGAATAAAAAAATGACAATAAAATTTTTAATTTAATTCAAACTTTGACCTAGTCATTTCAAAAATGCAGCCAAATCATACTACATTGTAATTTTTACAAACCACTCACTATGATGTAGGACCCACCAATTAATTTAATCAGTGGTCCACATTAATGTGAGTTAGTGTGAGTGCTGGCCGCAGATATTACAAAGGGTCATGCTATTCGTACATGGGGGTTTACCGTCAGGTTTATCCGACCCCATTGTCCCCCTTTTGGAATTTTTTAATTCAAGGTGGACTAGTGGTGGCCCTCACATAAGTGAGGGCGTGTAACCCGGAGTGTGAAACTCCTGTACGTTTAGCATTTCTCTATTACAAATTGCAAAAGCTAGGGCTTGGGAGCTGATAGGAAAGCTTAATGGAATTGGTAGCAGACAAGAAAGAACAGGAGAACTACAACACCGGAGACAATACAGCTAATACTCAGACGCCGCCGGCTGCCTTTTCCGTTCCCGCCGACCGAGAAATCGAAGACCGCGAGCGCATCGCACTCGATCTCAAAGCTGGTCTTCACCCTCTCAAGGTTCGTCTCGTCTCTCTCTATGCGTGGATGTGTGCATACGAACGTAGGTATACGTATTCTATCTGTGTGAACTGTCTTCATGTCCACATGTGTCTCGAAATTTCATTTCCGGTTTAATATGGGGCATTTGTGCCTGTAATTTTACCCTTTAAAGGTGTGATATGTTATATGCATTATATATTTGGGTCTCAAAAAGTCGAGTCCGTTCAGGCACTGAGGTGAGTACTATAAACTTCATTCCTTGGA
>CAIGRQ010153891.1:0-12362 GCA_903798375.1 Fraxinus sp. D2006-0159
GCTGCTCCAACCAGGAATCGAACTCTCCACGCTGAGGTTGCAAGCCCAGCAATGCCCTAAACTATCATTTCTTCTTCTTCTTCAAATTCTTTATTAATTCCAACAATAATTTAGTTTTACACACTCAAAATTAAATAGGGGTAAATTATGAAAGATCTTGACAAAAATTAATTTTCCAATAACATTAAAAAAGATTTCTTAATCCGTTGGTAAAATGAAACAAGTCTATATAATTGGGACGGATGGAGTATTTATTATCGAAACTGGTCTTAAATGAGAGAGGGGAAAAAATCCAAGCAGATTACTCACCTTCAACACCCAAAATCGCGAGATATGTTATTTCTATTTTCAAGAAGTGATATTCAGCAGTAAATGGTGCGACCACCCGGGGTTGCCCAAGAATATAAAAGATCCTTCGAAGTTGTTGATTACATTTCAATTTGTAATGCAGGATTTTTTATTTTTTTTTTATACGAAACAAAATTCAAGAGATGTTTTGCAAGATGATGAAATTTACACAAGTATGTAAATTACTAAATTCGAAAACTCAATTATCAGTTGAAAACATTGTAGATAATCAAAAAGTGAATAAATACACGATGCAAAGGAAGAACAATAATCTGTAATATTATATTCGAACCAATGAAATCTGAACGAAACAAAAAATTTACTTCATCAATGTAAAGGGTGGAGAATATAATCCAGATAGTTGGAAGTTCTAAAGGATGGCAGATTCCAATTGACTGTGTAGGGATTTTCATACATCAAAATTGTACGAGGTCAAAAGATTAATTTTTAATCATTATAAATGGACCAGGTGAGTAAATGCCATCCTTGTACTTGACATGATACTATAATAAATTCGTAGAATATAGAGAATGTTTTTACAAAACAGAATTCAAGAGGTGTTTGTGCAAGATGAAGAAAATTTCCATTAATCTATAAATTTCTAAATTCGAAAACTCAATTATCGGTTGAAAACATTCTAGATAATCAATAAGTGAACAATTATCAAACAACCCCTTAATCAACTCCATTGTTTCCACTTTGAAGGTGCATAATACAAACTATAGGATTGAAACCATAACAGGCAAAAAGATAATTCTGAGTTTACAAAAGGATGCATCTATAGATTAACAATATAAATCTGTAGTCTATCAGGTAAAATAGCACCAGAAATTATACAACTCAAGAGGGGTCTCTCAAATTACCCATCTTCACCCTTCTTCTCCGCCTCATTACCAGATGCGATGCCCGCTTCACCATATCCATTGCTCTCGTCAGCAGCTTGCGGAAGCAAACCAGGACCAACTCCATTCAGTCCAAAATACATATCCAAAGGAAGGTTAGCTGCATTGATTAGGGCCGTCAAGCTCATCCCAGCAGCCTCTTCGAGCATCTTGTCCTCGTGATGAGGATCAGAATTCAAGTCGAGTTGTCCCTTGGTCTCCGCCAACTCCAGTTGATTTCCACTCGTACCTGCTGCATTTTCTGTCTGAATCATACGCAGCAATGCATGTCCAGCAATTTCTTCGTTTTCAATATCACCATTTGAGGGACTCTTTTCCTTGGCCTGGGCAAGAAGCTCGGCTTCCCGTTCCGATTGTCGCTTTTTCTTTCGCATCATGAGTGTCTTGAAGCGACGTCTAACTGTCAAGCAAACATTGCATTTGCATGTGGGCTGATGCTTACCTTTCCCACTTGGAGGTTGAATGCAGACAATGCACGAGCAACCGGGGCGATGCCGAGGATGTTTTGTAGTGACTCCAACAGAAGACTCTCCCAACTCACCCATGTTGTCTCCCAGAACGGCAGCAGTTGCCAAGGCATCTAAGCCAGAAGGCTCCCCATCTTTGGGTGCTTTGTTATCTGCAATTCTTCGCTCTTAGAATCTTGAAAACACGAAGAAAGTTCAAGAAAATTTATGAATGTTGATTGGTTGGAAAAGTTGAATCAAAATCTGAAATTGATTGAAGAAGCCAATAAGGCAGAAGCAAGTTGTAGATACATCAGGTTCTCATTGTAGCATTAACATGGAAACCATTAAATTAACAAGTCTTATGGTAAGCCCATTCCTTGATAAAAGTAGCTACAGAACTACTCAGTCCATAATAAACTAATATGGCATGTTTGGTAGCAAAGATTGAATGACACTGGATAGTATCAAGGAAGAAAAGAAAGCCGAACTTTTGTTCACAAAATAGTCTAGTCCTATCTAGTATTGTGTACCGAGAATGCACTTACAGGATAAGAATGTAAGAGAAGATTCTATAAGAACACATGCACTAACCTCCACTAGAAATAACCAAGAATGAGTAGCTCATCTTATGCATTTGAACAGTTTCAGAAATGAGTGAAGCTTCCATGTAGAGCATATATGATTATGTTGCAGCAACCCACTCCACATACTTAAAATGGACGACGACGTGGGATTCAAGGTCTATATGACTCGAATAACACAAAATTAAGCATCTTAGTCTAATCTATTAGTTGTCGCTTCATCATATAGAATGAGGTAGAATTCTTAAACTATCTAGCAACCCATGCCAGATTCTGCTAAATTCAGGTGAAGTGTAGGAAGCATGACATGAATGTTTATGTGCCCTATGAAGGATCGTGGACTTGAAAAGAGAGAAATTGTGTTCCCCTAAAGATTATCTGAGCTTTCATAGACAGAAACATAGGTCTCAAGGACATTGCATCTCTTGTTATGGATTAAGCCATAATCTGAAATATGAGAGCAGTATTAAGCAAAAAAAAAAAAGAAAATGAAAATGAGTTTGGGGAAAAAGGAGTTTTGAAGAATCTCTACCAAACATGGGCTAAATATACCCCTGAAACCAAAATACCTAATATTAGGTCAATCAGCAATAGAAAGAAATTTTGTATAGTGTGATTATAATCCACATGGTCCAACAAAAATGAGAACATTACTACTAGTGATAGGAAAGTAACGACGATCCCCATTAAAGCGATATAGGTTCAAGCATTTCTTGTAAATTTTGTACTAGATCCCTCATTTCTTAGGCAAGTAATTGGGCACGTAAACCAACTTTTTCCTTAAACAAACACATTTCATTTAGCAGGACATGCATTCACAATGACAAGGAATTAAAATATCTGATCACTCATCATCTTCAATCCCATAAACATTTTGTAAAAGCTAAGTTAATCCCTTCGTAAGGTAGGAAGAATTGGTTAGCACTCAACAGTACCAAGAAAGAAAAAAGCTAAAATTTTGCTAATTATATAGTACAATCCTGCCTAGTACTATGTAATAAACATGCACTTGGTGCCGCTGTGTTATTCTTCATGGGTGCATTCATGCATGTGCTATGTGCGTATGTGTGAGACAAGAAGAAAGGTTTCTACGAAGGAAACAGTACCCTGGTTGATACCCTTGTTAACTCTAAAGAAAGCATCCAGATCCCTTGGATTTATATCCTCTAGGGCAGCACACGAACGCCTGAAAACAAAAGTAGTACTGAACTTATAAGTTAACTCTGGTTTCTTTTCTTTTTATTTTCCTCTGGAGAGGAACTGGAGAGGGGGTATATAAGTTTATCTTTATTTTATCACGTGTTTCTTTCTTCTACCAAAATGCACATAAGGTTGTGGACGGTTGACCTGTATTTTTAGCTCAATTACTTTGATGCTTCAACAGTCATATTACTAGCAAAATTTCCAGCTATTTCATCAAAAAACTACGCATTGTTTAATAAAATCTTCACTTAATACATTGTTTAAGCCAAGAATAAATTAAGTGAAAAATCAAGATCTGTAGACCTGTTTGAGTCCCATATATTCTCTGAACACGTCCACTTTGCAGAAAGAAGAGCATGCAAAGGCAACCTTCTCCATTTTGAGCAACTGTCACATTGAGCCAACTGTTCCTGCTCCCTGAAAAGAGTACTAAATATTTTCAGATCTATATGGCACATTACAATCTAACACATAGCTGGTTTATGGTACATGTTACCATCATAAAACAACATTTGAACTAGTTGATTGTCTAAGACAAATCTCATTTTTGACATTATAGAAAACTAAGGAAGAGTGCAATTGCACATCTTTTCTTAATCTTTTCATATAATGTGCATATATAGGTTAGAAAATAAAATCTGGAGAATTAGTTACTTCATCAATAAGATTATAGTGATCCTTACCCAGAGAAGGAAGATGTAAAATATGTCCTCTTTCCGAAAATTGGTGGTTCCTAAATAACAAAAATAGAATAAACACTTAAAGCACATTAAAATTATGCTGGAGTTAAGACTACTGTAGCATTAATCAAAGTTTAAAGAAAATACGAACAACAACTAGATATCAAAGAAGAAAAGAAAAGATTCCTAAATGAAACTTTATTAACCTCAAATTCTTCAAACGCGTGATCCTCAATCATGACAACCGTAGGGTTGGAAGTTGGACATGGACAGAACAACTCTTGCGCTTCTTCCCATGTGACTCTAAGCTCCATAGCTTCATCACTATGCATAAGAAGCCTCTTATTTTTTATGTTTTTCATCTTCTTCTTCTCTAAAATTGGCGTAGGCCATTGCATAGAATCATCACTTGTTCTGCCTCCATTCTATCATTGTTTGGAAAATCAAGGCAATCTCAATTGGCATTAAGTTTTAAAAAGATAAAAGTGCTAACGCCACAATGATAGAAAGGGACCAACTTACTGGAAGCAGGTTATTGGTATGACCAGAAACTGACTTTTCTCCTGGAGAACCACCATGTGGAATGGTAGGCGTTTGGGAACCCTACTTGTTAGCATTTGAGTTATGCATAAAATATTTAACACAGCTAATAAAATAGAAATCAAAAGACAAGCAAAGAGCAGACCAATGAGTAAGAAGTCTACCTGCATATCAGAAATGGTGGTTGCTTTCCGACAACCTATGACAAGCTGACCCCCAGGATCTCTCCTGCTAAATGTGACTAACAAGAGACAAATAAATGCATGTCAAGAAGGGCATTAGGTTCCATCAAATGGTTACAGAACATAGAAAATGGGAGATTTAGCAGATTATCTCGAATACTGACTAGCATGTATACGCATCAACCGAAATGCTCCAGATTACAATATTCCTACCATACTCTCCAATGACCATACAAAGTGAAGAGAGAACTAATTATTTACATCAAAATATGGATATATGTAACTCTGTCTCAAACAACCACTAATTGTGACCCAAAGGTCAAGGAAAAAAGAGGAGAAATGTTCCAAAAATGGTACAAGGAAGTTTTGTCACAGATTATTGATTATCATTGACATCAGTAATAAGAGAGGAAAATTTATAATAAAGTCCGTGGGTTTGTAGCAAGAAAAATCACCATAAGTAGCAATTATAGAACCACAAAAACTAAATGAAGAAGAAAACAAGCAAAAGTTTCAGACTCAGGATTATAAAAGAGACTGTTCGGTACAATAAAGTAAATCTTTGGTATACCTGTGTCACCAGCTTGTACTTGCAAACTTTGGATGCAAGGGGTTACTCCCTCTAAAACATACATTCGGCTGTTATTATTGGGCCAAAATCGGAATTGAAATGTCCACTCATTCCCCTTTATGTCCTGAATTCTAATTGGTATACCTTCTGATTGATTAATAGGAGGAAAATACGCCTGCAGAACACATTAGTTTAAAATATAATATAAGAGGAGAAAAGCAAAAATAAAAAAGTGGGTATGTTGCCAAGTTTAAAACTACATCCTTGTACGGGTCATTTCTGAGGCCAAAATGAAAACTCACTTCAGCACATGCTTTGGGCAGAACCAAACGACCAATCCGTCCAGCGTCACTAGCACTCAGAACCTTTTCGAACAACGGTATGATAGAAGATTTCAAACTAAAAGATGATAATTAAGGTAAATAGCAGATATAAAATAAAAAATATCTAATAAATAACATCAAATTGAAAAAATTTATGTAATAACCAATTAAATGGAGAGCATGATGACAATGCAGAAGAAATTAGTACGGATACTCTCCAGATAATTGCTGCAATTCTTGCTCTGTAATCCTCGGCCAGTATCGAGGAAGCAACTGATTGCGGCCCCTTCCTTCAGCAGGAGGCCTTGCAACACGCGCAGTTCCTTTGTTTTGCTCAGAGACCAATACAGGTGGCTTCAGCAAAATATTGTGTGACCTCTGCCCATGGGCGGATGAGCCTTTGCTCTGTTCACTTCCTTCTACGTTTCCGGCAGCAAAAGGCAAACCAGAGCTGTTACCACCTAAAGGAGTGATGAAAGAGATGTTTAGATGAGTCTGTGACATAGATTCATAAACATCCTTAACCCCTTGTTTAGGCCTGTAATTGTCTGTCTTGGTATATGCAGATGATTCACCCAATCGTTGGGTACGACTCACAAAGTGTCTGTTCCTTTCCACGGTTTCTCGTTTATGAGAGTGAAATGTTCGTCCAGGTTCATTGGCCCCTACAGTCTTGGTCAACTGCAGTAGCCTCTCCATACTAGAATTTTCATCATTAATTCCACTCTCGACAGCTGTTGGATGCACATCTCCAATACCGTTTGTAACAAATGTGCCATTTCGAAGGGCACCACCAGGGATCTACAGGAACAAATTTGGATATATTTAAGTAGTACATGGTAGATGTAAACGATGCCTAATTGATTAATTGTATAAATACTCTAAGCTAGCATACATAATGAGCCAGTAATGTGCACAAACAATCAAAACATATGTAGATTCAAGATTCTCATTGCAACGCAGAGCATTTTGCAAGCTCAAATAACCAGATACCTGCATTGATTGCATTAAATTAATTTCCATACGCTTTGCACAGTTTATGCACCCTACACCTCCAATATCCATGTATTCGTGTAAAAATCTTGAAGCTATGCATCCACAGTGGATGCGCTGCCAATAAATTTCAAAAAAGTTAGAAATTGCAAAAAAGAAAAAAAAATGAATTAAAGAAAGAAAGATGCATAACAATAGATGTACACATCTAACTATTATTACCTTCGCACATACTCTGCATTCCCTCCAACCAGATTCCTCTCGGTGGAATGACTCGCAAAAAACTGAATTTTCATAAGCAGATCTGAAATGCACATCAAATAAGTAGCAAGAAGAATATCTGGAAAATTGATATTCTAAATGATTTTGCAACACATGAAAAACAAACTAACGGAATAATAGAAATGAAACTCCACTTCCTTTTTTTGAGGTCCTTTTCGTTATATTTCTTTTCCTTCAGATAAATGTAAAACTCATTAAGTTCAAATCATTTCCTTCACATGCAGCTCTGTCCAACTTAGTCGTCTTTTCTTAATTTATCTTCGATTAGTCAGCACCTCTACGTATATTACGATTTCTTATTTTATTCAGTCTATTATGACCATGCATACATGTTCACATTGTCATCTCTTTATATTTTTTATGAAAGCTTGTCCTCTATTTTTCTTGCTTTTAATGCTTGCTCTCGTCTTCAATCTTGAGTTAGTGGCTCTTCGATTCCATTTCGATTTCTCTGCATTTTCACAACAAATTAGAGCTTTAGGAACTAGACTCATGGATTCTGCAGAATTGGATTTTGATAAGTTAACAAGCAAGAGAATTCTCCAAGGAAGAGTGCAGCCGTTAACTGGTTGGAGCAATTGGAATGACCAAATTATGGGCCAACAGATGGGTCTTGAAAATGAGTGCACGCATTTCAGATGAAGCACAGGAAGAACATTTCAGACCATATTGATGATTCTAACAAGATCATTTAGGATCTTAAAAATGTACAAGTGGAGGTTGACGATGAAGACCAGGTTGTTATCCTATTAAGCTTCTTACAAGAATATTATGAACACTTTGTGGACCATGATGTTTGTCAGGGAGAGCCTATCCATGGCGGAAGCCCAAGCAACCCTCAACTCTATAGAATTACAAATGAGCTTGATGTATACGAGAATGCAGAAAGGTCAACAGCAAGGGGAATTCTCAGTTGACAAAAGGGATTTAAAAGAAAAGAAAAGGACTCAAGGATTCTTAAATTCCATTTTAACTTCTGCACATTTTCACTACACCCTCCTCGTCTCACCAACTGACATTACGTAAAAGAATGGATGACCAAAGCTTAAATGTGATATTTTCCATTTCTTTCAAGTAGAACATAAACTTCACGGAAATAGAGAATGTAATACAACATATAGCCAGTGTTAGACTTGAAGATCATGGCACTATGCAAATGCAATTATGCAAACTACAACATTAAAACCTTTTAATTTATGTTGTTCCATGTCTAAAAATCTTCATGGAGCTGATAAACCTGGATGTAAATTTGATTATAATGGAAATAACCATAATGGGCCACAAATTTATCAAGATCCTATCTAAAATTGAAGCTTCAAACAAGTACACGATAAAAGAATCAAAAAAACCCGAAGGAAAATAGAAAAAAAAATGTGAAAGATAGGGAATGCAAAAAAAAAAAAAAAAAACTAAATATAGAAAATATTCAGTGTGGGATGCAAAAAAATTTCCATGATAAAACATAAAAATCTCCTGCTGTGCGTTATTTTTGGGATCAAATTCCATATCCCCAAACTACCCTTCACATTATGAATTCAACCGGATAGAAGTAGTGGATGAAATTTTGATCGAACAAGGGTAAGATTGGGATCCAGAAATTACCCGCAGCTGTAACAGAGAATAGCAAATCGACCTGATTTCAAGCCCCAACCTTTCTTCCATTCCGACGACGTCGTTGCACGGCACAACTCATTCATGCAAATCTTTGACCCCATTTCTCGTAAAATTCAATCTTTCTACTCAAAATCACTGTAAAACCTTCAACAGAAAATCAAAATCAAAACCCTAAAACCACATCAAAGAAATCTTATTACAAAAACCCAGATCAAGTTTTTTCATCAAAATTTCAATTCCACCAAAAAAAACAAAATTAATTCCACATCCCAAAGCGATTAACATCGAAAAAAACTCAACCTTGTTCAAATCTATGCAACATGACGTCCCCATAAGTCAGTCTCAAAACCAACGGGAAGCGGTCGGTGGAGTGAATCTGGAAAGGGCAAAAACAACGGCGGCGGCGGGCAGTGGTCGGTGGCTCTACTTTTGGCAGAGTTTAAAATTAAAATAAGAATTAAACAAAGGATGCTGCAGCGATATAGATATGAGTGTACAAATAGATATGTATGTGTAGAGAGAGAGAGGGAGGTGGAGTAGAGAGAGAAAGCGTGTGTGCATGCAAAGGAAACAGGTGCATAAAATGAAATGCATGCACGACACTTGAAGACACCGCGAGCTTGTCTACTTCTTACATCCCAATCTGCATTTTGATTTGAGTATTTGGGAATTAAAGCCTTTCGTTTGGACAGTGTTACGATAACCTGGCTGTCAGTTTCTCTATTTCTTGTCCGAATCCAAATTTTACCAATTTACCATATCGCCCCTACTTTTGTGAGTAATTTTACATTTTTGGTACATTAAATTGTCAGACAATGCGTTTGTAAATAGAGATAAGCGACAAGTGAAAAAAATGAGTAGTATTTGTTCATCATATAAAATTTGTGGATAAAAAATAATTAAATCAAAATTATTTCGTGGCCGACCTATTCGTACAGACCTAGAAATAATGAGCTTAACGTAGGCTTAATTTCCTACATTACTGAGTAAAGAGGGAACCGAATGTGTCCAAATTTCCTAATAGAAAAATTGTAGGTGGCTAGTAGATATTTGAAAATTAAAAATTAACTTTTATGTTTGTTATTTGCTAAGCGTGGCCAAAAATGTGACAAGTACAGTAAGCTCTATAAAAAGAATAATAGTTATTGGTACCATTCTGTAAAGAATAAAAGTTATTGTGCATTTATGTGTAATAAATATTTACTGATTCTATTTACAGGTAGAAGCATTAATTTTTTTTATATTTTAAGGAATAATAATTAATTTCGGTTTGGGGCTATTTTCTTCATCATTACTTTTGCCAATTGAGAAAATACAGATGGATTTGTGTAACTAACAATTAAAGAATAAACACGAAAAAATAAATTAAAGTTATAAAGAAAGATTTAAAGTGGAAAAAATAAAAGAAAATTTTAAATGTTAGTTATGACTTATTTGGAATTTGGCATCGGTCAATGGAATTGTGAGGATGTAAAGGTAATTATGTAACGTTTATGCATATCACGTGATATGATATTGTGTGTCACGAGTAAGATGAGTCGTTAGTTGGCTGGTGTTAGAAAATTAAAGTACGCATTCAATATATCTTTTTTAGAAGTATAGTACAGAGTCCCGAGATATAAGTGACCTCAACTTTCATGATTTACGGATTACGTTCAATCACGTTTTTCTAAATAGGTCGTCACCCTTATTCATATTCCAATAAAAAAAATAAAAAATTTAGCCCTTGTTTGAATTTGATTCTTTGGTAGTCAACTTTCTTCCATACTCTTCAACCACTCATTCTAAATAAAAATTATTTTTCACAATTTGTTATAATTTTTTTCTTATTTTTTTAACCACATATTCAGAAAAAAAAAATTAGCCCTTGTTTGAATTTGATTCTTTGGTAGTCAACTTTCTTCCATACTCTTCAACCACTCATTCTAAATAAAAATTATTTTTCACAATTTGTTATAATTTTTTTCTTATTTTTTAACCACATATTCAGAAAAAAAAACACAAATAAATAAAAAGATTTAGAGAATCAAAACTAAGCAAGCGCTTAGTGATTGTTCTCTTTATGTTTTAGTTTTGAATTTATTTTAAGTTTTATGTTTTGAGTGTCCATTTTGAGATTATTGAAAATATTTTCTTTTTGGTATTTTGAAAATTTGTTTGAAAACACCCAAGACGCGTTTTGAAAAATTTGAATTTATTATAATTGAAAACATTCAAAACGAAACAAAGGGTTTTCTTTGTAAATTTTTAATTTGTTTTCAAAAACGCATTTTTGAAAATATAATAGAGAACGTGTTTTCACTATTTTGAAAAATCGAAAACAGAAAACGGTTTGAAAATAGTAAAAAGGAGGTGCTCTTAATTTCTTAAAAGGTCTTACTCCTTTACCTCTCAATGTGAAAAATTCGAGAAAAAAATTACAAATTCTCGTAATTCCTCTTCGTGGTCACTTAAAAATTGAAAAGGTTTATGAAAATATGAAACATAATTTTTGAATTGAATTAACTTCCAATTGAATAAGTGTGAATAAAGAACTTAAATGTTTCAATTTTTTTCATTATTTGAGAAATAAATTGAAGCAAAACTTGAGTTTGATATATATATTACCTCGTAAGGCTCTTTATATATCTTTTATTGATGATTTCCTGAATCATCCTTACTTTTAAGTGTAGGTTGTAACTCACATTATGAAATTAAAATCACTAGTAATTGTTAATTTTTCGTGCAACATTGAATTCCCCAACATTATATTATCCACGATCGGGGCGGGTTCACGGGAAGGCTAACTTGGACCAGCTTAATTACTTTTTTCCTTGCAAAATATTTTTTTTTTTTATAAGGATCCATTTGATTGGTAAATGTGGAAAGGCTTTCCAATTTCATGTAAGTTGGAAAATAAAAATCCAAGTACCCCATAAGAATTCATTTTTCATGAAATTGGTAAAATACAAGCTTAAAGTAGTTCTGTTTTTGAACTTCAAACTCCATAGAGGTGTTGTCTTTGAATGTATCATGAAACACAAACTCTTCTACAAATCATAGCTCGTGTCAATCGAACGGGTTAAATGTGTAGAGCCAGGCCAGTCGCTCGACTTGTCGACTATTAGACTCGATTCAACTTGATCCACCAGTAACTTGTCATTTTTGTTTACTGAAATTGTATTTTTCATTCAACATAACGAGATGGCAAATCGTTAAATTTTATATAATTTTGATACAAAATTAAATTTGTATACAACTTTGAAACAAGGATAAAATCCATCTAGTGCTCACCTAATAAATCCGGAAAATGAATCCACTTTACATGCAAACAAAAGGGAGGGTGTATCCCTTCGGGAGTGGCCGAGTTGGTGGAGCAAGTGATCGCGGAAACCAAAAGTCACGAGTTCGAATTCCCTTTCTCGATCGAGTCCGTCGCACCGGACTTGCCTAGTACGATTTATCTCTCATGTGTTGTTTGCGAGCCTGCACATGGAGCGAAATTTATCCGGTGCGCACTCACAAACAACAGCTACAGATTCCTACGTCAACGAAACAAAAAAAGAAGGAGGGTGCAGCACCATGTGCATTGGAAGGCATTCATTAATGGTAGATCTTAATGCATGACAACTGAATTTGCCGGCCCATTCGTTTCACACCGCTAACTTCCTCGCTATTAAGGGAAATTTGTTGGGAAAAATTCATAAATAAGGTG
>CAIGRQ010153895.1:0-14580 GCA_903798375.1 Fraxinus sp. D2006-0159
AAAAAAAAAAAAAAAAACACTTGCTCTGCACATTGTGGAAAGTCTCGGCATTGTGCGAAGTACATTTGCTTCGCACACGGAGCACTTGCTCCGCATGCGGAGCAAGTGCTCTATGTGCGGAAGTGTTGCTTCGCAATATGTGGAGTATGGTGTCCACACACGAGGCGTGGTGTGCGGACACCAGACCTGGTGTGCGCCCGATGTCCGCACACCACACCACGCTCCGCATTATGCAGATAGTTTTTTTTTTATTACTAATAAAAAAAATCTTTGCCATTCAAACAAATAAATAACATTAAATATGAAAAAAGAAGGATGCAATTAGCAATTTGGTGTGCAGACACCAGGGCCTGGTGTGCGCCTAGTGTCAGTACACTACTCCGAATAATTCGGAGACACACACACACACCATGTGCACATATACTAATTTATGTCTTATTCTTGGCACAAAACTCACTTCTTTATTGATTTTTTGTTCAATTTAATCCCTTAAATTCGTTTCTTGGATGTCATATCATTTTATTCTATATCAAAATCTTCTGGGTATTGGATTTTCCTGTAAAATTTTAGGTCTCAAATTAACAGGGGAAAAAACTTCTCTCTTTTTTGATTAATGGGTTGTTTCTTTGTGTAGTTTAATAGGTTTTGATTGATTTATATAAAGCTGGAAAGTGGTGATTTGTGGGTGTTAATTAATAAATAACAAAGCGTAAACAACATAAAGATTGGAAGATTTAATCAGCATAAAAAACTTACCATATCTATACTGCGACTGAAGCTTTTTGCAACTTGTCCGACACTACGATGAATTGGCTTGCTTCTCCAATACGTGATATTCATCAACTGCAATTGATGGTTTCTCCAATATGGAGAGGATATTTATAAATATCAAATGCAATTGACGGTTAGTTCCATTGTTACAGTGTGAATGAGTCAGTTTGCAGATGTTTTTATTTTTTTATAATTACTGGTATCAAGTTAATAAAGACGGCAAAATAAATAAAATATTGTAACAGTACCTATCCGGATTGAGTGTGAACACGAGTGCTACAAAAATGAATAGTGAATCTCAGGTTCACTCTTTTAAGATAGTAGTGATATATATATCCATTTTCACATGGGGCAAAAAAGAAAGAAAAGAGAAGGATCGAGAGAGATCAAGAGAAGAAAAGAGATGGAGAAGAAGAGAAGAAAGAAGAAAAGAAAAAGAAGAAAAAAGAAAGCTAGGACATAACGGAAAACATAGAAAAAAAGGAAAGGAAAGGGAGGAAAATGGGAAAAGGAAGAGGAAAAGAAGAAGAAGAAGAAGCTTGGGTAATACTTTCCTTCAATTTCTCATTTGATTTAAACGTAAGTAAAAATTATGTTAAATTTTCTAGGTTTGACCTTTCTAGATGAAAAATTCAGCAAGTAGTTAAAGAAGTGACCAAAATTCAATAGAGGAATTGTGTGTGACGTTGAAAAATGTACAGACAATATTCAAGCCAACTCAAGGGATGAACGTGGATTCTTTATTGTAATTGTCAAGTGTTTATCCAAGTGTAATACAATAATTCTTCCTCCTTGATAATAGGAGATATTTTAAATATGAGAGAATGTTAAGAAATTTGGTATGTGTTTCTGTCCACGTTTTTTTTTTCTTCTAAGCTTTGCTTCTTCTTTTATAGGGAAAAACATGCATGCATGCCGCCTCCACCGTATTTTCACTATAGAGCTGAGCTGAGGAAGTACATTTGTTGGTGTGATAAGATTGGCTGCCGAGGTGGAATATGTCAGATCCTGTGGAGCATTTATTGCAAGTGGTCCCCCATAATTAATGCATAACTTAGAGGAGGAAGCTAACATTTTTAATTAGAGAATTATGTGAGCGCTAACGTAGGACCTTTTCAGGTATGCCTTAATGATTGGCGACTTATATAATTTGTCAGTGATCCCCAATCATTACATTTTTTTAGTCTTAAAAGACAACACATGCTTCTCAAAGAAGACACTTATCCTCCGAGCTAATCTTGTTTATCTTGGGATAGTCCGATCTTAATTACCCTGGAGGTCGGTTGTCAACAGTTACCCCCCCAGGTCAGTATCGTCCTAAGTGAGAAACTGACCTTTGAGATTGATTGGCACATTTTCCAACTCTTTGCAATAATTGCTTTAATGAATGCAAGGGATACATGTCTTGAAATGACTGGTACGTGAGCTATAGGGCAAATAGATTCCTTCCCCTCTTGGCATTCTGACCCTTTAAATGACTATTTTTCCTTTTGTTTTCTCACTTTTGAATTCTCCATACTTGCTCTCTAAAAAAATTTTGCTCCCATTTTTTTTTTCTATCGGCTTTATTCAGGTATTCCTTTTCATTAAGAATACCCTTAGTTTATTTGATATACATATTTTTTCTAGATTTTTTTAATATGAGTTCAGACGAATCCCAGGTACGATCCTGGGGTAATAATCAAGAAGAGATTACTTCTTCTTCATCTTCTTCATCTGCTAATTCTTCCTCAACTAGATCGGATTACTAGGAAGTGTTAACTCTAGTCCCAATTGCTTCCTTCTTCCCACAACCATCAAATTCCATTAGAAGTATGGAATAGAGGAAAAAGGTAATAGAGGAAAGGTCACGGGTAGATAGTGAGGGTATGAGTTAGGAATGAAGAGCTGATTCCATCAGATCTGTGATCATTGGGGATATGTTGACTAGCATTAGGGCTAAATACGACATACCTAGTTCCGTAACGACAAACCTAGTTCCGTAGAGCTAGTGATACCATCCTCATCTGATTGAGCTAGTACTCCCCCTTCCGGACGTGTGGCTCTAAACACAACAATCTTCTAGGCTGGGCTGAGGTTGGCCTTTTTGAGAATAATTAGGCAATTCTTTTCTTCCTGGGAATAGTCCCTACTCAGCTCTATCCCAATGGGTGGAGAACTCTTATTGCAACTTTCATTTTATGGAATCATTTAGGCCATCCCAAACTAAATGTTTCCCAATTCAACTTACTTTTCACCTTTAAGGAGGATGGAAAAAACACTAGTTGGTGGTACACCAGTGTTAGGCCCAAAACGGGGGGTCCGTTAGTTTTAGACATTCCTTCGTCAATTAAAGGATGGAAAGATGAGTTTTTCTTTGTTCTGGGGGATTGGCAATTCCATCTTTCTGAGGTGGATAGAGAGGATGTAGTCCCTACTTTCTATCATTCCTTTTGTAAGTGTTAGCTGCCTTTGTTTTTGTACTTCAGACTTTATATGAAAACTGTCCTTTTAACCTTTAATGTTTCTTTCTTTGCAGTTTATCGTCCTTGTCACTTGAGCTTCGTCTTGCAGCGACATCGGACTCCATCCGAGATCTCTCAAATAGACAATGGTCCTGTAAGTTCATGATTTCTGATACGAACTTATTCCAGGCGGATTTACTTTTGGCAAAGCCTCAGACTTCATCATCAAGTCAACCAACCACTTCTATCCCCACATCGAGTCGACCTCAACCTTCAGCTCATACTTCTTATCGTAAGTAAATTAGAGTTTAATTGATTTTGTTGATTTTTAAATTTTGAAACTAATGTTTTCTGACTTTTTGCCTTAGGTCAAGGTCGAGATATGCTGAACTTTAGAGCGGCGAAATCGGCTGCCTTAGCTGAAGCAGCTAAGGAAAAAGAAAAAAAGTGGTGCTTGTAGAAGCTCTTGAAGAGGTCGAAACTAAGGCTGAAGCTGAACAACCACTGGTAAAGCGTCGCCGTTCTGAGGAGTCTTCTACTGCACCTACTCCAACAGTGCTGTCTAATTTTCCTCAGCTCATTCCACTCGCAGTTCCCACTACTGTCTCATTTTCTAGGTCGCAAGATAAATACCCTAACCTACAGAGGCCAAATATTGAGAACTTAGTTGGGCACCGACCAAAGGTTTTTCTGGACTATCTTCGAGCTCCTTCTCCATCCAGGGAGTCAATAGCTGCATTGCTTATTCTACTGAGGAAATCAACTACCCTTATGACTAGGAGTTGGAATGATAAGGAGCAGCAGTTTGTGGCTGATATGTCTATTGGGAAAACATTATTTCAGCTCAGCTCTATAACCATATAGCTATTCTCCATATGATGTTAGTGGTTGAAAAGGTAAGGTTTATATGTTTTTGTTATTTTTATGGATACTATGATTCTAACACAGTTTGTAATTTCTTTTAGGCCAATGCTGAGTTAGAAAAGATGCTTACTTTCAGAGACAAAATGAATATTGTTTATGAGAAAGTCGAAGCAGAAAGGGTGGCCTTTGCTGAAAAAAAAAAGAATTATGAAGCTCGACTTAATAAAATGGGAGATGAACTCAATGCCAGTTTGACCAAGGAACATAAACTAATGGACAAAGTACAGGCATTGAGATCATAGGGGGAGAATGAGAGTGCTCGAGCTGAGAGTGAAAAAGAGAGAATTGACATTACAACTGCTAGGGCAGCAACAACTGTTAAAAGAGTCAAAGAAGCTAAGCTAAGAGCCATCAAAGCAGTTGAAGAATGAAGAGCTTCTCCAGAGTTTGATGCTTTAGCTCAAGATGCTTACGTGCTGGCCTTAGGAGAAATCATTAAGTATATCAACAAGGAACGACCAGATTGGGACACTGGATTTTTGGAGAAAGCGTATAAGGAGCAGAAAAAAGAACTAAAGCAACTATCATCAGTGGCGGGAGTTTGGATTACGCCTGTCGAAGGAGATGCTGTTCATGAATACATTCCTCTTCAAGATCTTCCCATTCAGGATCCCAAAGCTCAAGACTCCCCAGCTTAATAGTCCATATGCATTTTAATTTTTTGTTAAAGAACTTTGGGAATTTCCAAATAGCTTCTGTAGCCTTTTGATTTTATTTTGAATGAAATTTTATTTTTGTCAGATACCTAACTTCAGCAATGGCTTTGAGCATTTTTTTGAACTCAAGCATTTTCTCAATGGATGTAATTTTTCTTTTCATCTCTTTTTGAGGAATTTTTATTGAGTGTTGCAGCACATGCAACCTCAGTTCGGCCTACTCGTGAGTAGGGCTTTGATATTCCTATTTTAGGAATTTTCACTAAGTGTTGCAGCACATGCAACCTTAGTTCGGCCTACTTGTGAGTAGGGCTTTGATATTCCTATTTTAGAAATTTTCACCAAGTGTTGCAGCACATGCAATCTTAGTTCGGCCTACTCAATAGTAGGGTTTTGATATCCCTATTTTAGGAATTTTCACTAATTGTTGTAACACATGTAACCTCCGTTCGACCTACTCAATAGTAGGGCTTTAATATCCCTATTTTAGGAATTTTCACTAAATGTTGCAACACATGCAACCTCAGTTCGGCCTACTCAATAGTAGGGCTTTGATATTCATATTTTAGGAATTTTCACTAAGTGTTACAGCACATGCAACTTCAATTTGGCCTACTCAATAGTAGGGCTATGGTATTCTCATGTTGTTTATATAAAACATACTTTATTCATAGATGGTCATGCGATTCGTAATACAACTACACCCCTACTGGTAATATTTTTTTGAGATGCTTCCCATTCCAGGGGTGTAATAGAAGTCTCCCCTCCATATTCTCCAATTCATAAGCTCCCCTAAGTAATACTTTAGTTACTTTGTAAGTACCTTCCCTGTTAGGTCCTAGGGATCCAGAATTGAGCTCTTTTGTGGCCAAAAAGACTTTTCCCACTACCAGGTTGCGGGCTTCAAATTCTCACTTCTTCATTTTTTTATTGTAGTATCTTGCGCTGCGTTGTTTATACATTGCATTTTTGATTTCTACTCTGTCCCTTTTTTCTTTTACCAAGTTTAGTTCCTCTCGTAACACTTGTTCATTCTTGTCTTCGCTATATGTCAAAACCCGAACTGAAGGGATTTCGACCTCAAGCAAAATGACAGCTCCCACTCCAAAGGCTACAATACTGTTTCTGGGCATAGTTCGGTAAGCCATAGCACAGCGGGGAGCTCTTTCGCCCATCCTTCCTTAAGAGTATCAAGTTTTGCTTTCAACGTATGCTTTATAATCTTATTGATAGCTTCAGCTTGGCCATTAGCCTGGGGATGATTTGGTGTAGAGAAGTGTTTCTGTATTCCTAGCTCTTTACGAAGTTTGCAAAGCGAATGTTGTCAAATTGTTCCCATTATCTATCACGTTGGAGTAAGGTATTCCAAATCTGCATATGATTGACTTCCATATGAATTCTATAGTCTTGTGTTCTGTTATTTTGGCCAAAGGTTCAACTTCGACCCACTTGGTAAAGTAATCAACTGCTATAATTGCAAACTTGGTGCCTCCCTTTCCAGTTGGCATATGACCCATTAAATTGACCCCCATTTGGCAAAAGGCCATTGTACCATCACATAATTCAGCTCTTCAGGTGGGAGGTTGATGTTTGGAGCAAAACGCTGGCATTTGTCATATTTTCTCGTGAACTCTAATGTGTCCTTCTTCATGATCAGCAAAAAATATCCTTGTCGCATGATCTTATAAACCAACGACTGCCCTCTAATGTGGTTTCCGCATATTCCTCCATGGTACTTAGTGCCTCTTCTTCGTTCAGACACCTAAGCAAGGGTACAGAATATCCTCGCTTATATAGAATACCATCGACTAGCATGTACCTTGCTGCCCTTGCTCGTAGCTTCCTTACCGCGATGGGATCTTCGGGGCAAACACCTATTTGTAAGTATGAAATGATCTCGTCCATCCAGGTTGGTTTGACATTGGTAGTCATATAGACATCTTTCGATTCCTTAACAGTAGGACAGCAAATCCTCCCTACCTTTCGACTTGGATATCCTCAAAGTTCTGTAGCTCATTTTCAACGAGCTGGAGGTAATTGTTCATCATCTCCTCTTTCGTTTGATAGGCTTCGTTGACCTGGTTCACTACTAATTGCGAGTCACTATATGCAATTATGTTATCAATCTTCATTTCCTTGGCCATTCATAGTTCGACGATGAGGGCATCGTATTCAACTTCATTGGATGCATAAAAATCAAATGGTAGTGCTTCGCAAAATATCTATTGATCGGGGTTTATTAGCATAACCCTAGCTCCAGTTCTTTCGTCCATGGAAGATCCATCCACAAAAAGTTTCCAAGGTATAAAAGGATGCGATTCTTCTTTGGGGTCCAAGTTGAATTCAACAATGAAATCAGTCAAGGCTTGGGCTTTTATGGAAGTTCGTGGTTTATACCTTATATCAAATTTCCCAAGCTCAACTGACCACTTTATCATTCTTCCTGACATATCAGGTTTTTGTAATACTTGCCTTAATGGATGGTTGGTTAAAACTTCGATCGGCTGTTCCAAGAAATAGGGCCTCAATTTTCGAGTGCCGTAACAACCGCTCAAGCCAACTTTTCGAATGGAAAGTAGCGTAATTAGGGTTCATGCAAAGCTTTACTAATGTAGTAAATAGCGGTGTTGAATCCCTTTTCCTCCCTAGCCAACACCGCACTAACAGCATGTTCAGATACTGCCAAGTAGAGTAGTAGTATTTCTTCTCTTTTGGCTTAGAGAGCGCGGGTGGTTGTGCCGGGTGTGACTTCAGCTGATCAAACGCTAGTTGGCATTCAGGTGTCTACTCAAACCTTTTTTCCTTTCTTACTATGTCAAAGAAAGGTTTGCACTTGTCCGTTGGTTTTGACATGAAGCGGCTAAGGGCAGCTACTCGCCCAGTTAAGCTCTGAACCTTCTTGGGCCGAGCTGGAGGACGCATTTCCACTATGGCCCTTATTTTTCCTGGATTGGTTTCAATCCCTCTTTGGTTCACCATATATCCCAGGAATTTCCCTGAGCTTGCGCCAAAGGCATACTTTTGGGGATTTAACTTCATTCCATATGACCTCAAAATTCTGAACATTTCGACAAGGTGTTGCTGATGATTCCTGGCATTCGTATTCTTAACCAACATGTCGTCAACGTGTACTTCCATGGTCTTAAGAATTTACTTGGCAAACATAGATTTGACTAGGTGCTGGTAAGTTACCTCGGCATTCTTGAGAGCAAATGGCATTACTTTATAGCAGTAAAGACCTCGGTCAGTAATGAAGGCTATGTGTTCCTAATCGAGTTCGTACATTGGAATCTGATTGTATCCCGAGTATGCATCCATGAAGCTGAGTAAATCATGTCCAGCAGTAGCATCTACCATCTGGTCTATCCTTGGTAAAGAAAAACTATCTTTGGGGCATACTTTGTTTAGGTCGGTGAAGTCAATGCACATATCCAATTCCCATTATTTTTCTTGACCAAAATGGGATTGACTATCTATTTTAGGTATTTTGCCTCCCGGATAAATCCATTCTGAAGCAATTTTTGTACTTCTTTGTTTAGAGCCTCATACTGTTTAAGGTTTAAACGTCGACATCACTGCTGCTTTGGCTGTATTAAAGGATCAATTCATAATTTACGACACATGACTTTTGGGTCAATTCCTTTCATTTCGGAGTGTTCCCATACAAAGACGTCAAGGTTTTCTTGAAGAAAGTCGATGATTTGATCCCTTAGCGGAGGTCGTAGCTCATGACCTATTCTTATTTCCTTCTGAGGATTATCTGTTCCTACCTTGATGATGTCCAGTTCTTTTACAGGTTCTCCTCCTCGTACTTTCAGCCGTGGATCCAGTGAGCTCAGTGAGGATTCTGCCATACATGCCATGTAAATCTTCGAGGGATAATAAACCTTTTTTTCCTTCCAGGTTGACGACAACTTGACATTTATTAGCAATACTTTTGTTTCCTTTGACTTGTCCTGTACCATGAGGTGTGGAAAACTTTATGGAGTAATGGTACATCGAGATTACTGCTCTGAATTCGAATAGCAGAGGTTGTCCCATAATAGCATCATAAGGGGATCTTGAGCTTAGAACTATGAGCTCCACTTTTGTTTTAGCTCGGCGAGGGGGCTCTCCAATCTCAAAATGGAGCTCCATAACCCCTTCCGTTCCAGAGAAGACACCATCAAGTCCCATGATTAAGTTTGGGTAAGGTTGCACGAAACCCAGGGAAATTTCGATTCGTTCCAAGGTGTTCGTATAGATTATATTGAGGGAGTTTCCTTTATCTACCAATACTTTAGGGATGTTGACCTTGGAAAGGGACACAGGGATCACCAAGACTTCGGAATAGGGATTTGGGTTCTTTTTTTTTCTTCAAACAAGAGCTGGTCATCATTTGCCTTCCTACGATGTTTATCTGTAATGCCAATCTTAGTCAGGTCGGCTACAACGGGCCTTTTGAACCGTGAGGCCTCCACTTGCTGGGTGAGTTAGTTTTTCAACATCCAAACCTGGGGGTTAGGTAGAACAATGTTACAAGCCCTCTCTTTAACTTGATTTCCACGTACCACATCTAGTTCACTTGGTGTTGGGAACTTTAGGCAATAGTGGTATATCGAGGTAGCGGCTTGCAATTCATGCAGTATGGGCCTCTCTAGTATGGTATTGTAATTTGAAGGCAGGTCCACAACGATGAAATTCGCTAAGATCCTCCTTTGGTAGAGAGGTTTGCCTAACTCCACACTTAGCACTATTTGTCCTCGAGCTTCAATGGAGTCTCCAGAGAACCCTTGTAACCTCTTAGAATAGGGTTGGAGATAGCTCACCTGGATTGCCATTTATTCCAAAGTTTTGAAATATAGCACTTTTACCGAGCTCTCGTTATCTACCAGAGTGGTGTATTTGCACCTCTGCAACAGTCATAACTATGACTAACGCATCACTTTGATCTTGCAACACCCCATGTGCATCTCCTTTTGAAAATCCAAATCATTCTAGGAACGGTGGAATACAGATCTCCAGCTTAGGAGGCGTTACACTATAATTTTGTCGATGCGAACATTTCTTGCCATTCTGCGCCAAGCTCTTCGTGATCCTTCAAAACATTGATTTCCATATATCAAGGTCCTGACTTCAGGTCGGTCATGGGTGTTGTAAGCTTGGGATCGTGACTGAACTTGCAGGACTACTCCCTGCTGGTCATGATGTTGAGTCCTAGCTGTATCTGCTCCTTGAGGCATGGCTATGAATTCTTGTAAATGACCTCATTGAATGAATGATTCCACCTTTTCCTTCAGGTTCCTGTAGTTGTCGGTATCATGTCCTGTTGTCCTATGGTAACGGCAGTACTTCTCTTGATTTCGTTGTGGCGGGAGAACTCCTCACTTCTTCGGTTTGGCTCTTAGAGGATTCTCCACCTGAGAACTAGAGAGTTTTCTTGGTGAGAAGTCGCCTAGTTTTTTCTTGTGGGGATTCCATCTCAGTATCCTGTAGCGGATCTCAAATTTGTTTTTACTCCATTCTACTGACAACATTTGTTAGTTTTTCAATAATTTCCTTTATAGCCACCATTTGAGGATTGATAGCTTCACTGTGACCTCATCTTTCAGCATTCGTTGGGTTACTAGTTTGTTCAGGACGAGTATGGGATTGATTTTCAGATACTGAAAATTCGTCCATTATATTGGTTTGCTAATTTTGTGGTGAAACTGGACTGTTTTCCCAAGTTGGGCCTCCTTCCTCTAGCGCCAACTGTTGACGTTGAAAAATGTACAGACAATATTGAAGCCAACTCGAGGGATGAACGTGGATTCTTTATTGTAATTGTCAAGTATTTATCCAAGTGTAATACAACAATTCTCCCTCTTTGATAATAGGAGATATATGAAATATGAGGGAATGTTAAGAAGTTTGGTATGTGTGTTTGTCTACGTTTTTTTTCTTCTAAGCTTTGCTTATCCTTTTATAGGGAAAAACATGCATGCATGCTGCCTCCACCGTCTTTTCACTGTAGAGCCGAGCTAAGGAAGTATATTTGTTGTTACGATAAGATTGGCTGCCGAGGTGGAATATGTCAGATCCTGTGGAGTATTTATTGCAAGTGGGCCCCCGTAATTAATACATAACTTAGAGGAGAAAGCTAACATTTTAATTGGAGAATTATGTGGGCCCTGACGTGGGACCTTTCCAGTCGTGCCTTAATGATTGACGACTCATATATTATGTCAGTGATCCCCAATCATTACACTTCTTTTGTCTTCAAAGATTACACAGGCTTCTCAAAGAAGACACTTATCCTCCGAGCTGATCTTGTCTATCCGAGCTCAACGTAGCACCTACTGATGACGTGGGATAGTCCAATCTTAATTACCTCGGAAATCGGTTGTCAACAGTGTCAATTGATGATGGGTTTGATATATGTATATGTACAGTGGCTAAAATTATTAAAATGGGACTTGTCTAATTAGATAACTGTATGCTAGTATGGGAAGTAATATACTGATGAAGGGAAGAGATGAAATTGGATAAAATAGCACCATTGGTACACGTATGTAATTCAACCTAAATTTACTTATTAGATAGCTTCTCTGTTTAATTTATCCTTTTATCCTCACAATAGCAAAGTAATAGGGAAACAACTATAATATTGTTACCTCATTGGTGTAGTGTACATGTGATAGCTATAATTCAGATGCAAATCAAATGAGATATTAAAATAAGGAATGAAACTAAAAGAGGTAGCTGATTCTAATTTGTTAGAAAAGAGAGTGCGATGGATTAGCAAATTGTCACTAGTGGTGATTGGTTGGTAAATAATCAAAGAGAAAAAAGTAAGAAAAATAACAATGCAGTAATAAATATAGAAGTAGAGAAATTAAGTGACGGATTTGTATTAATTTACTTGTCAAGTTTTAATATACCGTTATTTCAGGAAGTGACGAGAAAGTTTGGGAATGCTTGTCAATTTAGCAAGATTTCTATCCACAGACAAGTAAGTGTAAAAAGCTTAAACATATTTTCAAGTATTGATAAATTAATTATACTATTATACATTTTATACAATTATGTAAATTATTTGTTCAATTACGTGATTATCGTGGACATATTTTTTCCATTATGATATATATGAAATTTTACAAATTGTGTATGAATTATTTGTGAATTGGAATGTGAGACATATGTGATATTGAGATGAATTAGAAAAGTATCCATGCTTGTATACTTATTTTTGTTCATTGAGGGGCCCTGGTCGTGTTCTATACTACACTAAGGGATCTTGATTGTGGATTAAGGGGTCTTGACCATGTACATATAGTTCACTGAGGGGCTTTGGTCGTGTTCTAGTATTGGTTATGAGAGGTCTTTGAGACCCAGTTCTGTTCATTGAGGGGGCCTGAGGCCCCATGTCGGGCGTGTTTAGCCCAAGGGACAGTTTACGTACGTATGACCAGATTACAGATTTCAGTTAGAATGTATATTTTTGGTAGATTTCCTAGTACATTGAATGTGATGAGAATTACTCATTTATTGATTATTAATATCTAATGTTATATAGTGAACTGTTAAATAATATGAACTTGGTTTTCGATAAATATGTATAAACGACAAAGTAAAAATATTTTTCAATTTTTCCACTCAATGAGCTATCAACTCATATATTTTCGCATGCTTTTTCTTACAGGTAGTAATTGGTTCTTTATAGCTGGAGGAGCATGAAGATTTCAAACATGACATATTGAGTGACATGATACATTTGATAAAGCACCAAGTAATTACTTTGGGGCTCACTGCCTTATATTTTTCATAATCATTTGATTTTGACACATTTCGTAGTAATTCATAGTAAGCCTTGGTTGTGGATCTGGCATTTAGTTAG
This sequence comes from Fraxinus sp. D2006-0159, assembly GCA_903798375.1. Lineage (NCBI taxonomy): Eukaryota > Viridiplantae > Streptophyta > Magnoliopsida > Lamiales > Oleaceae > Fraxinus > Fraxinus sp. D2006-0159. Next base: position 12,654 of record CAIGRQ010153895.1, read on the forward strand.
GCCGATCCGGGATGGGTCGTGCCAGAGTGGTATCAGGGCATGGTTTATAACATTTTGAAAGTATTCATAGTTCATGCATTGACATATCATGCATATTCAGTGTGTATGATCATATGTCGTAGTGGCATAAATCACAGGCTATCAAGCTCTTACTACTAGAATGTATAAAATCTAAAATGTTAGAAACATATTTTTTAGCAGATTCGGAATGATGTGTGGATAAAATTTAAGTTAGGGATGTACTTATCTATTATTGGAAGTTAATGACTTAAATGACACACACACACACACACACACACACTAGTTATCCGACCGATCGGGTCGCATGGGTCGACGGGGCACGCCCTTCGTGGGGGTTAAAGAAATATGTATGGAATGAAGCAAGTGACTTAAAAAAAATTATATGAAATGAAGCAAGAGACTTAACAAAAATAAAAAAAATTAAGACTCCGCACTGTGTGGAGTAAGTCTTCAAACAGTGCAGAGCATATGCTCTGTGTGCGGAATTGTGTGCTACGCACTTGTGCGGAGTTTCCACATAGGTGTGCGGAGCATGTAGCAAGTGTCTCCACATAGTACGGAGCATATGCTCCTCCGCACAGTGTGGAATTGATTTTTTTTTTTAAAGTCTTGTTGGTTTGCTAAGTGTGGAAAGAAGATATTTGTAAAATATCAATGCAATTGGATGGCTGAATACGAATAAAATATACACCAATTATTAGTCAACAAAGATGGCTAGATATTGAGGAAATCACTTAAAAGCCCAAGATTGGGTAACTAAGGGGGGTGGGGGGGATGAATTGGTTTTTAAAACTTTTTCGTTAAGTGCACAAAATTTTTAAACTAATAATCACACAAACGATAATGAATCAAACCAAACACAAATAGGCACGTAGATAAATGAGATAAGTTTTCACAAAATAGAAAACGTTAAGTAAAAGAGTTAGAGAGTGCAAACGATATAATATGGATGTTCGATCCAAAGTAATGATCTACGTCTCCCGTTACCAAGTTCTCCATCACGAGCAATGCCTTTTTCACTATGATGATTGACTTATGGTGCAATCCAACCATTTACAACGCTTCTGGTGACTTACAACCAAGGATCATCGATCCTTTTACAATGTTGAGCTTTTCGGGACCTCAACACGACCCACAATGCAAAAATGGATATACACGTGAAAACTTCTCTTCATGATAAATGATGGAGTCAAGATTAATTGCAAGAAGAGAAGAGGCAAACACTTCAATATATAGCAAATAGTAAAGCTCGAGTGTTTATGATGAAAAACTTTGATAAATGATTGATAATGAAATAGTTTATGTTTGTATCAAAGTTTTCAACCAATGATCTTTGTTAACAAATAATACGAGTTAAGTATGAAGAGAGATTTTACACTTTTATAAAAATGTTGGGCAAAGAAAACTTTTAATAAGAATGACGAGATTGAAATTATGAAAAGTTCTTTGTAAAATGGAATTCTTGATAAGATGAATGAAAAATATTAAATCAATCAAGAAATTCTTTTGTTACAAATGAAGTAGAATTTCAACTCAAGTAATCTCAATGATAATCAATAAATAAGCTCTAAAAAATCTCTTGCAAGTTGGTAAAAATTGAATGCAAACTGGATAGATATTTATAGAGCAAATCAGTCACTTTCGGTTGAGTAAGTTCGGTCGACTGAAGTGTAATATAGTTGTTGTAACTTTCAAACCATTAGAATTTCGGTTAATACTTCAGTCAATCGAACAGGTTGACCAGTGTAACTTTCGCTCGATCGAAAGTCTATGAATTTTGAAATTTAATTTAATAATAAGATATTCATATTTCAAAATTGCTTTTATTTCCAAAATACTTTTATTTAAGTGATGAGTTATGAAATGTGGTTTGAGCTTTATGTTCTTTGCTAATAATTGAAGAGTA
>CAIGRQ010153928.1:0-10111 GCA_903798375.1 Fraxinus sp. D2006-0159
AATAATACCTCGGCTTTGTGAGACTGTGATTATTGTAGTTGCAAAACATGGTGTGTACGGAATCACATCTAGGGCACTTTTGGGTTGCTTCTTGTGGCGTTGCAACCATCGTCTGATGGCTGCCGGAGATCTGGCTTTTACCTTTGCTAGCTGTCTTTGCCTGCATTCTATCAGCATTTGACATTCAGAAGGTTCTTCTACTGACACTTGAAAAGGCAGCTTTCAAGGTGTCATCTCTCCGGTAAATCACTTGAGCACTGATGAATTTAATATGTATGCGCGCGCGCGTATATATATATATATATAGAGAGAGAGAGAGAGAGAGAGAGAGAGAGAAAAGAAGAAGAAGATACAATAGCTCAGGTAGAATAGGGACAAACACTTGAAGAAGAATAAGAACAAAATAGAGACGCTGCCATACCTGTGAAGCGCCCACAGTGCAAATAAAACAGCTGCAAACAGTGTTGCTGTGTACAGTGAATTTGTTTTGTGTTTCACCGCAGTAATTCAGTACGATGAAAACATGTTTTCAATAAGGAAAAAAGCTGTTTGGCCCGGGATTCTTGCACCCCTTCCAACCAAGGCAATCTTATCGTGAAGGTTGATCCACTTACAAACTCCCACGTTTATAAATGGGTTATTTAGAGAGAATAAGCTGTCTAACTTGGCGATTAGAGATACTCACGGACTAGATTTAATAGGAAAATTAGTTATGATTAACTTGATAAGTAGCACTTCGGAGTTTTAACTCCTCCCAATTTCTATGATGCAAATAAGTGCTGCCTACCAAAGATCGATTAGGATAATCTATGCTTTTAATTATGATTATATCTTGTAAACAGTACAAGTGGAGTATTATAAGGTACTCTTTATAAAATATTACTTATGTGAGTATGAACTTGATCGGTTCTATGAGAATTTTATTTAGGCGAATTCTCTAGCACACCTGCAAAACCAAGAATGTTCATGACCGAAATAATGAATGCAATAGAAAATCGATGTTTGATATGAAAGATAATGTGTTTGGTCTATTGAAAAGATAATGTGTTTGATCTATTGTCTAGGCTTGCATAACGGTCGACAGTTCGAAACGTTGTGTTCACTGATTAGCCACTGAATTCGACAGATTCTTACTAGGGAAGGTTCAAAGCGATAGCTACGGATCCTGATTCATTAAATTTTAGTTGTACTCTTCGTCATCTTCCTTGTTCTAAGTCGTCTTCTTCCATTCATGTGGGGAATTATTGAAATTTTTGGGTTATAAGTATTAAAATGTGTGAATTGGAAAAGCCTCAAATAGGTGCGTCGATTGGGCACGACTCGTCAAATACAAATTATGAATATCAAAAGTTGTTTCAAATGGATGTGACATTTTTATAAGGTGCTTTCTAGTCATCAATTTTGAAATTGTGTGATCTAATTGTTGGAATTAATTTAATTATAAGATGTGATCCTTCAAAGAGACACATACAAATCTATAAATAAGACCCTCCTAATTCCATTTTTTTCACTCCAAATCAATTCAATATAACTGATTACTAATTCTCTACTTTTCTAAATTCTTTAAAATAATTTCTAAATTATTTTTGAGTTCTGTGTTCGATATCTTCCGTTCTAAAAGAGTACAATCAAGCGTTGGTTTGCTTGGCAAAATTAATATTGTGTTGTATTAATATTGGAAGAAGAACTGTATCTTCGGAGATGGACACCCATTTGACCCTATTAACACCCATGCAGGAAGCGAAGTATTCACGCATCTCGCGTTATTTCATCTCCTCCTATTTTCTACGTTTGAATAAGTCGTAATTTGCTTATTATGATGCATGTACTATGGTTTCAGTAAGTCATTATTCTATATGTATTTGCATACACGTATTTTTTGTTAACGGAATATAATTCATGTACCAATTTGTCCAACAGAGCGTTTCATCCCTTTCAATCCGAATAAGTGGATGGGTATTGGTTCAAGTAAGGATCACGATGATCCTCCGATTTTCAACAAAAGAGATTCAAGACTCTTCGGATTTGAACAATGACAATTATAGTGACGAGGAGCCTTGTGTCGAAACTGTTGAGAAGTGGCCCAATAATTTCGCAGGTGAAAAATTCCTGACGATGATAGCTTGTACTGAAACACAATTGTGGGCAGGACACAATTGTTTGGTATTATTCAGATGCTACGTTTTACGTTTTATGCATGAAGGTCGAATGGACCATACACGTATTTCAGTGATAATACTTTCCACGGCAATTTCTCGTCATTGATAGATTCTGAGAGTGGATTTATGAAGGTCCAGCCATGGTAATCTATTGAGAAAACTCTATCGATCCTGGAAGAAAAATGCATGGCTGCTTTATCAGTGGAGGGGTTGTTAAGCTTAATGATTGTACACCAAGCATTGTTGTTTTTAAAATTATAGGCTGATAAAACTTCATTTCTAATCGCACATTTTATTGAACTTACAACTTTTATTCTCTTTAACTATGCAGTTTATTGGATGCACCAGCATATATTCCAAACAAGCCGTTGAAGATGAGATGAATGCTAAGTCCCCATTTGATAGGGATTAAAATCTAGATTTTAATATATGTTAAGTCAACAATTAATTTTAACCACATATTTCATTAACTTATCAAAAAGTGCTAAAAATCTAATTTTAATCTCCACCAAACAAGGGTTAAGTTTGTCTCCAAAACTAGAAAGAAGGCTGTCACTAGATGCTATAATCGGTGCTGCAGATGATGTCCGAGGAGTCGCAAGCTTAAAGATCAGAAGCATTAGTACCACTGAAAATGGAGTTGAGGCAAGAATATAAATCAAAATGGTTGTTATGGATAAGTAAATAGTACTTATAGATCAAGGAAATAAATATTAAAAATGAAGCAACGTAATAAGATTTTAACGACGAATTTCCTCCTGCCAATGGAAGACCACATTTCCACAAGTAACAATATTTTGCACAAATTCCTATCATTAGAAGTCATCAAAGAACCTCGATTTCAGCTTTCACTCCAATTCATTGTATTTCTCTTAGCCTCCATTTGGATCCCTTTTTTAACAATTTTCGAGGGGAAAATGATTTTTGGAATAATGATTTTTTGAAGAATGTTAGATTAAAATGTGCAAAAAATGTTGATTTTAAGTGCAATTTTTTTTTATTTTTTTTTTTTTTGGATGAATGTGCGATTGAAAATGAGTTTTGAGAAGAAGAAAAAATAAATAAAAAGAAGAGAAGCTGCCAAAAAAGGGAGACAAACAGGGGTTAATTTGTTTTGAATTTTTCATAATTAAATTGTAATCAGACTTTAATTTAGAACCTCCATATATTCTCAAATCATTCTTCACCACTGCGTTCTATATTGAAACTGATAGAATAAAAAACCACAAAAGGAAGAGAATAATCAGCTCAGAAATGGTGAAAATAATCAACCTATAACTCAACATAGGTTCACTCGTGGGATAGGAAAATTCTTAAAAATTCAGAAAAGGGGAATTAATCAGCATCAAGTAACACGATCCATATGCTAGGCTAATTTGGTTATCAGAATTAAATTCGTACTCAAAAGAGTAAATAAGCTGAATCTGAAACACAAATCTGTTCAAATAAATCTCACGGCAACAACCTGGCTCATAGACTATGATCTATGGACCATTTTGCAACCATCACAACTATGTGCTTAACCAAATTGGAGACTAGTTGAATCAACAGAAAATAAACCAACTATTAACTCTCGAGTTTGACATGAACTTCGTATTTAAACTACATCATATCGAAGAATAGCATGACATGTTCACTCAGATGCTTAAAAGAAAAAAAAAAACCTAAAGATTTTGTTAGACCGATAATTTAACATGGTATTTCAACGTATAATTTTACTTGAATAAGTATTGTTCCATTGAGTTTAGAACATCACAATTTTTATAAGGCATGCGATAGTTAAGCATCTTTTATTTTGGAAAATCAGTATGTAACGAATACCATTTGATCTACATATGTGCATACCATCACATGACTGTACTCGGACAAAAATCTGAGATGAGCCAAGCGATGATGAATACAGTAGATGAATCAACCCATGACTTTTGGTCTCCAACCCTCAATTACATCCTCTGTTTGAGCCCGTGTTTTGATGAAGGAATCCATTGAAAATATAGTCTGCAAAAAAGAAAGCCAAACAAAATTAGGAGGCGATGATGGGTACATCTATATCTGAACCAACCTTGTAGAAGAATTGAACTGTCTCGATCTTACAAGAACTCATAGAATGATGTCCAACCCTAGAGATCTCACGTAATTTTAGAGTCTAGTCTATTTTTGGAAAAGAAATAGTTACTTTAATAGGCAGAAATATGAAGTCAAGAAGGAAAGCACTGGTGGAGCAAATTGAAAATAGAAACAATTTATAAGAGAGTTTGATACATTTGCAGTCACTGAACTTTTAACAAAATTCAAGTTGGCCGCTGAACTTCATATTGTCTCAAGTTGGTTGCTGAACTTAAGCTTTGTTTCAAGTTGGTCACTACATCCACTTTCATTAGTGGCTAACGAAAAATGTGATGCAACAATTTCATGATTAGCCAACTGTCAACTAGACTATTGTGACAGCTTTCCAATTAGCTAATTAAATACATGGACAGAACGAGCAAATTGTAACAAATATTTAAGTATAGTAACCAACTTGGAAGGAAATGAAGTTCATGACCACCATAAAACTTCGCTGGAAGCTCAGTGACCACTAACCTTTAGAAGTCCCATAGTTACAAGAGCATGATACACATTTTCTACATGGCCTCGATACTAAAGTTATTTGACACAAATGGACAAATTCTGAGTTCCTGTAAGTTCACTGATAAATTTGTGTAAAGGTGGTTAAAACTTTGAGTAGGTTTAAAGCACCTGGAGTACAACGCAACTTCTGGATCATTAAGAATTAAGATATAATAATTGACAGTGATTTACAAATTAAAGAGAGAAAGAAAGAAATGTCGCAGGAATTGTCGGTACATGTGTAGTGGAAAAAAATGTTGAGCAAGTGAATTGGAAAAGCTTGACATATATCCAACCAACCTTCATATATGTCTTTAGATGGGGAAGTGAATCTGGGATTGACCACTTCTTATAGTGCCCCAAAGCAATCTCTAAATGGTATAGCTTCGGTCCAAGCGAAAAGTCAGCAGCAGATACCTTGTCCCCGTTGATGAACGGACCCTTTATAGAGAAAATCCGAAGAAAGAAATACGTTAAGAGTGCATTTCATTTTTGGGTAGAAGTATCATCTAGTTGCTGATTTTGATTCTCACAAATGTCAAAACAATGTACATCCCCGTTGATGAACGGACCCTTTATAGAGAAAATCCGAAGAAAGAAATACGTTAAGAGTGCATTTCATTTTTGGGTAGAAGTATCATCTAGTTGCTGATTTTGATTCTCACAAATGTCAAAACAATGTACAGAAAGTAATATATGAAAGGTAAAGACTTTCGAGGAAAAATAAAAGATTTTTTCGAATAAGCTCCAGCTGGATTTAATGAAGCAGACTAAGTTATTTTTTCAGAATTTAGGGTAAGCTTGTAGATTTCAATATTTTCACTTTATAGTTTACTGTGCAGCCAAGGACCTAGGTGCTTTAGATCTCCCACTAGATGTAGCCATGAACACAGCAATATGTCAAAAGTGTTTTTAATCTAAATCAGTCGATGAGAAAGTGTTTTTTTTTTTTTTCAAAACCTGCATCCAACTTTATATTCAAGTACTCTCAAAAGAACTGAAATTAAGACATTGATATGGTTAAAGCTATGTCAAATGGCTAACATATGCATCATTTTGTTAACTGTAAATCTACAAGGAGTATTTGAATTTTCTTCATATAAAACCAAAAAATTGGCCTTACAAGTGAATCATCAACCTCTACTCATTAACAGAAAGAATATTAAACACCATAAACCCAAATTCATATAAAATTAATAACAAATGGCTCACATTTTCTTTTAGATAATTATCGGAAGTTCTAGGTCAAATTAATCTTAGCCCCTTTTTGATGGCCATTATTTGGGAAAAACAATGTTTTGAATAGTGATTTTTAGGAGAATGTATAGTTAAAAATAAGGAAAAGTTTTGAGTTTACGTGCTGAGTATTTTATTGTGTGAATATATGGTTGATGAGTATGTAAAAAAAGAATTTTCAAATAATAGTTGTCAAACAGGGGCTTAGTCTAAATCAATTAATGAGAAAGATTATTTTTTTCCCCTCAAACCTGTATTCAACATTATATTCAAGAAATGTTCTGATAAGAACCGACTTTAAGAGGCCTATTTAGTTATAAAAGAAATGGAGAATTTATTAATGGTTATATTTGCAAACTATGAAAGGAGTATTTGAGTTAAGTGTCTTCAATTCTTCATAATAAATTATCAACCTTAACTCGATACACAAAAGAAGAACAGATATGTGGCTCACATTTTCTTTAAGATAATCATTGAAAGCTGTCAGCTCATCAAGCAAGGCCTGCTCTGTTCCATCGCTGGGGTCTTTGCTCTTCAGAAAACCAATAAACGCAGAGAAAATCTTTGAGCCACTATAAGAGTTCATAAATAGTATCAGAAATAATTTCTCCCCCACTAAACACACGATAATAAAACTAGAATAGAAAGCACTGATTACAAGTAATCCTAGAGTCTAGAGATACAGTTCAATTCATAGTTGATATGATTACGGTAACAGAGAGTAGTGTTTAAACTCCCTTGAATAAAAACCTGCTAATTATGCAGTATATATGATTGAGAAAAAAAAAGCAGGAGAAAGATTAGCCAACTATCCCACAAATTAATAAATATGAGGAATTAGTCTTTTCCATTTTGGTGAAATCGGTATAATCCATTTTTCAAAGACAAGAAGAATAATTACAAAAATGTTAAGAGAGAGAATCTAAAAGCACATTTGGGAGTGTTTATAAACAATTTAAATTATAAATATATAGAAATGAGTGATGGATAAGTTGGTAGTACTTTTGGATCCTATGAAATGAGTAGATAAAAAGTGGTTTGATCATTTTACCATCTAGCAGCTTGTTATCTTTCTCCTCTCCTTTCATTTTTCCCGTCCCACTACTCATGTTTCTAAATTATAGACAGATTATACAGTTGATATGTACATCCAAAAAAATTTAGTCCACGGGATATTTTTAGAGTTAAAAAAATCAAGATTTGCATTGCTGCCGATTCTGATGTACTAGAAATTTCAAGGATTTTTCAAAGGGAAACTTGACTCGCCAAAATGCTGCACCAGGTCCATATATCTAAAAGATCAAAGGGGTCGAGTTTCAATTCATTACAGGCCAATCAATATGGGAGAGAAACAGTTAGTGAGGTAGCTTCCTGTACAATAATAACTACTTTCAGAGACTCTGTCCGTCTCGAATTTCAAAAGAGAACCACAAACTATCAACTCACTCTGTAGAGAGCACACAATCACAAATTGATGTCAATTGGTCCAATTTTCACTAAATAGAAAAATTGCTTTGATTAGGAGGCTAGATGTGATTTAAACCTACCATTTATAATGTTCAAAGAGGTCCTAGGAATCATTTAATCTATATAAACCTTCTCTAAGCCCCTGTTGGTGCACATTAGTTTCAAAAGAATGTATTTTTTTTTGTTGATGTGATGGGAAATATGTGGTTGAAAAAAAATGAAAAGTTATTGATATGATGAAAAATATTGGGGGTGTGTGGTAGAGATTAAAATCATATTAAAATTGAAAATATAGCCGTTATTATTGACTTTTATTAGACGGGTGGGGNTTAATATGATGGGGTATGTGGTTGAAAAAGAAGAAAAAGTTATTGATGTGATGGAAAATATTATTTTATTGAAGAATGTGTTGTTGAAAATGAGTAGAAGAATGAGAATGAAAAAAATAATGTGGATCAAACGGGGGCTAAATAAGCAAAAACAAAAAATAGATAATGATTAAGTGCTCAAAAGAATTCATTAACACATGAATTTAGCACAAACTAAGATAGTATCTATCAATTTCTAAGTGTGTTTGATGTAAAAATTTTGAAAATAGATTATGTAAAAAGTGCTTTTTCTTGGAGATTGTGTGGTTAAAAAATAGGGAAAATTTATAGGTCCACGTGCAAAATTATTTATTAAGAGAATGTGTGGTTGAAAACGAGTTTTACATAATCTTTACCAAACTGGGGCTAAGAACCATATTCAATTTCAATCTAGTTTTTACAACTAGCCTTTAGTTAATTAAACAGAATTGAGACTCAATAACACATGAAGATTCTAATTGCATCTCTATGAAGTATTTATAAAAGTTTAAATTTGTAAATATATAAAAATGAGTGACAGATAAATAGTTAGTACTTGTGGATCCCTCGAAATGTGAAGATAAATAGTCTTTGAGTGTTTATAAACATTTTATGAACACGAGGCAAACATAGGCTAAACTTTATATATATATAAAAGCATACGAAATAAATAGCTAACAATAACATATAGACACAAAACTGGACAACCATGCAGTTTTCAGAACCATCCCCAAACTTAGATATTATATTGTCCTCAATGTATTTGTCCAGCCCAATAGCCCATATTAATTAAAACCAGAAAAACAATGCCCAAGATTACACCCTTCCATCTTGAAGTGAAAAAAGAGGCAATTCAGGTGACATCAGCAAAGAAGTGAATGAAATTCAGAAGTTCCTATGTCTCCTAAGCTGTTGCCTTCACAACTTGACAGTACATCCATTGATTTCTTGATGTTCCATCTTCTAACCACATCCATTGTTCTCATACTTGTTCGATCATCGACAAAGAATGAAATGGACAGGCTGACAATATAGTATAATTCTTTTATGTTGCTTATCCAAACATACAAGTGTTTTATTATTTAAAAAAAATAAAAAATAAAAATTTCTAGTGACTTCTTTATTTGTTGCTTCATTTATCATAGGGCCACAGTCGGTCACTTTTATGGGTTGGGAATTGGGATCAATAGGTGGACCTCATCAAAAAAAAGTGATCTTTCTTTTCACACCTCAAAACAACAGGAAGGTTAATTATCATAACCTAATAAAGTAATTCATCATGCAACTAGTAATTATCATGGGCAAAGTCTTTACGAGAATACCCTTTTGCACCATCTCTTGATATCAATCAGTCTCTACTTTGCTAAAGCGGCTATCATATATTCGTCAAAGACTATCTTTTTATGTAGAATCGTTTATGACTATCTTAACACCATTTAAATGGTCCAATACCTCAACTCTTTCGGATTCCCCAAAATGTTAAAAATCATCAATTGTTATACCAGTAACTCTAATTAATCAGCCACTTCTAGTTTATTCTTTGCAGTCACTGACAAATGATCCTCCAATAGAGTCTAATCAAATGCAGAAAATGCACTTATCAGCATTTGATGATCTTTACTGCCCTTCAGAACCATTTTGTGGAATCTAAAAAACCAAACGGCTAAACCCAATTGCAAAGCCATTCTTCCAAGACTTAGACTCTAAGTCATTTGATTGCATGGAAAAACTTTTATACAGACCTGAACAGCTGATTAATTTTGTTTTCATTTTCCCAAAAAAGGCAATGCCTAAAATTAGAAACTAGATGCATATTAAACGACTAATAAAAAATAATCCAAAGTAAGGTTGAATTCCTAATCCATTAGATGTATTTAGAAAGTAGCATAGCTCAATAGTAAAGACAAGAATGACACAGATCTATTAGTAGAGGAACATTCAAAGACAAAGGTACATTCTTTCCAGAAAGACAAAGGCTTTTACATTAGATTAAATAAACAAACTATGCCTGGTGTAAGCTCAAAGATATATCGTACACTGAAGCCTTCTCAGGAGGTGTTGCCAATGGGGGTTCAGGGAACTTCTCTTCCAGTGCCTGTGTGATAACGTCTGAATCTGGAATCCACTTCTCATCAAGCTTTAGCAGAGGAACTTTACCTTCTGGACTTACTTTTAAGAACCTAGATTCAATGTATGACAGAAACCATAGTAGATAGCATCATATGGATGACAATATCTTCATTCAACAATAAGCCGTGATAATCTATGATACTCGGACTCGGGTACGGGTAT
>CAIGRQ010153937.1:0-11089 GCA_903798375.1 Fraxinus sp. D2006-0159
TTGGACGCATTGCGTAAAATTCAGTGCCTATTTGGACAATTCACTCCATTTGTACGTATCTAAATCGATGGGGTTACTGGACTTACAGCTATCGAGTATTTCATTTAGATTTGAATCAGAGATGGAAGATGTGATGGATTTAAAACGAAGATGGAAGTAATGGTGGTTGTGATTGTTGTTGTGGATTTGAGATGAAGGTAATATTTATGGTTGTGGATTTAAGTTGAAGGTGGTAGTGGTGCATTGGAGGTGATAGTGGTAGTGGCTGATGGTGGATTGTGGTACTGATATGCAATGTGTGCAAATTTGTTTCTGGCATCCCTATGTGATCAAGTCGTGTTAATTGTGACCAGTTGTGATCAAACATGTGTTGATTGTAACTAGTTGGGCACATTTAGTTGTAGATAACACATGTTTAGTCACAAACAATAATAACTTATACAGACATGGTCACAAATAATAATAGTTTACTCATATCTGTTCACAAATAGTCACTATTAAACATAATTTGGTCGTAGAGGTAAAAGTTCAAATAATGTGGCAGGATCAAGTAAAATTGATGTGAACCATAGTGCTTCCAGGCATAATGAGTCCATAAATGAAATGGAGTTTTTGAGGGCTTCTACTATGAGAAATGGAATTTAGGTACCGCTGAAACAATTACTAATGATTTGAATAGAGGGAGGTTGTGCCTTAGGAAAATATTAAAAATGAGGAAAATTTGAGGGAGAGTGAGTTGAATAATTAATCTCAGAATATTTCGTATGAGAATTGATGGTGGTGGTAGCCAGTGTGGTGGTTGAGGGTTTGTACGTTGGCCGATATCAACTAATTTTCTCGTTTTTAATTATAGGAAGAGAAAGTTCGTATTTGGAGAGCGTGTGTATGTTTTTGAGAGAGAGTGTTTAGTGGCAGAGAGAGAAAGTCGTATATTATGACTTCGTTTGGGCGTCATTTCTTGTTCATTATTAAAAGAAATATAACCGTTGTAAAATAAAAGTTGTGAGATAAAATTAAAAAATAAAGCTAAGTGGGGCCCATAAACTGTATCATTTCTTATAAAAATGAGGTGGAAAATAGTAAATAAACATAGTATCTCTATTTATTTATCATGAGTGGCATGTTTGACCCGCTAACTATATTGTGTGTGGATGTGTCTTGAGGACTTTTCTTTATCCATTGGATTCAAGGCTGTAACCCACAACCCCTTTTTTCTTCCATTAATATAATTAATTTTGTTAAATTAACAAAGAATTAAGTCCTAGCAAGAAAAAGTAAATTTTTTAAGAAGTAAGTTTAAATTTACTCGAACTTGTCTATGCTACTTGATTACATAATTAAACTATGCAATTAGAGAGCAGCCATTCGATTACTGTCAAAATCCTTCCGATAATTAAAATATCTTTATTCATGGAACTATTTATTTATTTATTTTTAATATTATTATAATTTAACTTTTATAACGAAAAAGAAAAAGTAAAATAAAATTTCCCGTTTGACACTCATTCTCATTTTCATTTTTCATTTCAACCACACATTCTCCAAATAAAATAATATTACACACAAATAAAAAAAATTTCATCATTTTTCCACCATATATTTTCACATCAATCACTATTCCAAAAATTTTCTTTTCCACAAAATGGGTTTCAAACAGGGAAGATTAAGATGGGGTATTTTGCAAAGGGACGTGAATTTAGAGATGTCAAAAAATTTCACACGACTCATCGCATTGTCCCGTCCCAAATAGAACGGAGATTCTTGCCTTGTCGAGGGAGGGAGAAGGGAACAAGAAACATGGTCCATGCGCCCCCCCCCCCCAAACATCCAAAAACGTCCCCATTCTTATTTTATTTTTATTTTTATGTTTTTTAAATTTAAATTGTATTTTGTAAATAAACAAATAGGGTGGTAATTGGGACATTTTCCGCTCCCTAAAAAAGCTTGACGATGTAGATATGGTACAGTTTATTCTTGCTCAGTTGCCATCTCTAAGAAGACAAAACCTTTTGATGAACTCATCGTGAAACTTCTAATTGGATTTCATTTTCAATTTGTCTCAATTAAATCACTACCTTTCTAATATATTGATCAGCATTAAAAAACATTCTTTCAAATTTTTGCAAGTTTTACTCAAACTTTTGCCAATCCTTTGATTTATAACAATGTTGGTTTTAATCCTTTCAAACTTGAGCTACGGACGGACATTTGGACAGTTTTTATCAAAAAAATTGTTAGTTAACTAAAAGTCAAGAGTCTGGCCTAAATTTGACCAATTTTAAAAATAAAAAAATGGCAACTTTATATTTCTCACATAAAATAATTAAAGTAATTAAATAAAAATTATTTCTTGATCTTCTTGAACATTTGGTTTCAGGTAGTGATGTCAATGGGTCGAGCCGAGTCGGCTGGCCTTAAACCCACGAGCTTTTTGATTTTTTTTTTTACTTTTTCACGTTTTTTAAAAAAAATTCTTTAGTTTTTTACGAGTCCACGAGCCGTTAGAGAGCTCGAAGAGCCGAGCTCGCGAGAGGCTCGTTTTCACAAGCCGAGCGGTCGAGCGACGAGCCGCTCGGCCCGTTTGCCATATCTAGTTTCAGGGTTGAAGGCTTCAAATTTTTTTCCTTTTGTTAATAGAGTTAAGCCCTCAGTTTTTCGAGTGAAGTACATTTATTTAATTGAAGGAACAACTGATGAGACATGAAGCTACGACTACATATTTGCTAGTGTGTGCTCCGATGATCGGTAGGCAGACCTTGATCAATTAAGCCACTCGAACAGGGGCAGTGACAGGATTGGATGATAGGTGTTACGTGTCGCACTTGTGTGATTTTTTTTTCCAAACTGTTCAATGAATGTTCGACACCTGTCCCATTGTTTTTAAAACCTATCAAATGCCTCAGTTTGTGTAGCAAGATTGCACCTTGATTCTTAACATCTGAATCTTTGACACTGGCGTGTGCTCTTCTTGTATAAAGTGGTAGATACTTTTTGTTCTTTAGCTATAATTCTTTTTTTCCCTAATTTGTGCATCACTTGCATGGACATTCTAATGGATGATTGGGGTGGGGTGGGTGGGGTGGTTTACTCATTATTGCGTATCCAAATCTGATGATAGAAAACCAAATCTGACCGGTTCAACCAAAAACTACTTCAATTATTTGTGTATAAAAAAGCCAGAAGATAAGAAAACCATCAAAGTCAAAGTCAAGACTTAGTCGGTTCCACCTCTAAATTTGTTTCTGTTTCTCAATAATTTTTGACCAGTGGCTAGACTTCTTACTTCGATCCTCATGCATTGATTCCTCAAATTTTCTGGGTCGATAGCAAAGTCAATTTTAAAATCAGTTCCTGCTAAAGCATCAATGTCTTGAGCAATTAACCAGTGGATTAAATTCTGCAATTCCCTCGAGTTTAATCCTGGAATCAATCTCCAGGGGTGTAACTCTACAGCACCATCAATTATCATTTGGAAGTAGGAAAGACGAACAATTGCATGTAAAGATGAACTGATGCGGACAACCTCGAGATTTATTTTTATTGTATTGGACTTTATTATTTATGTGTTCTATTATTGAGCTTGTAGTAGTGGGTTGGTCCAAACTCGTCACTAGTAAGTTAGGTTTTTACTATTTATTGGATTTTTTTCATAGTAATTGGGACAGTGAATGGATGAATAAAATTGATATTAGAGGCTACCACATTTTCTTTCCTTCCCTGTTTCTTCTTATGGTTTATTGCTTTCTTATTCTTCTCTGTTAAAGAACAATTTTCAATATCCCCTGCATCAAATTGGTATCAGAGCTAAACTCGAATTCAACAATCAAATAGAACAACTTCTCAGCATCTTCACCAGTCTGCAACCTGTTATTCTGCTACACCAAACAACCCACCAATCGCGCTCTAGCCACAAACAGCTTCACCCACAAAACCTAGTCGGCACCACCAACTATAACCCCCACCAAATATTTCCAGCAATCACAACCACCCCACTCAGCCATACCTCCACCCACAAAACCTAGTCGGCACCACCAACTATCACCCCCCCCAAATATCTCCAGCAATCACAACCACCCCGCTCAGCCATACCTCCAACCCAATACTATATAGTAACTGCCTGCATATTCTAAATAACCGGCACCTTTCAATAAACTACACATAAATCCGCTTCCAACCAACAACCACTACCTCTCCCCGATCACTCAGCCACATACTACCCAGAAATTGAATCGTCCCCTCTCATCTCTCTGACCGTTTCTAATCGGGGACCCATTGATAAACAAATCGGTAGCCAAACCCACCGTCGACCGGCAACCCAGACACGATCAGCTTCACGTGTTGGGCATTCGTTTGTAATTTGGGTCCAATTCTGCCGTTGGTTGTTTATACGTGTTTGGTTTGGTTTAAAAATAAGAGTATTTATTGTCATTTTGGTTCAGCCTCTAAGCTGTGCCTAAGTTTGTATACTACGGTGTTTAGTGTCACTTGATTTGGTAATTTGGACCTCAGTTTGTGCCCCTACTTTTATTATGCAATGTAATTTGCTGTAGTTTTAAAAAAATAAAAAAAAAAGTGTGAAAAGAAAAAGTAATTTCTAACATTTTTGTAGGTACTTCTCTTTGACATGATGATAGGTTCAGTTACTTCAACGAACAAAACAAGGAGCTACCGTTTTTTTGTCTTTGATGTTGAGTTACTTGGTGCTTAGTTACCTCAATGAACAAAAGGAGAGCTACCATTTCTTTATCTTTGGTTTATATTACTATTTCGCTTTAAAATTGCATCACTTGATTTCCGGAAAATGTACGTTAGTGATGCTACCATAAAGCTCAGTAACGCGTATAGTTAATCTGAACTAGTAATTGAAGTAAGAATTAATCAAAATTCATGACAAAGCCAAGCATGCAAGATGAAGATAATTAGGTTTCAAGAGTAACGAGTCAAGACCATCCCATTACAACAGATGTTGAAATATGCATCAATACGCAAGCTAATGTATAACAAGAAGGGGTTTTTAACTTATAATCTCATGTTTTAAGCTGAAGATTTGGTATAGAAACGGATGCCAACAGCCACACCCAAGATGACCAGGGGAACCAAGAATTGAAGGAGTTTGATGACGAACTCAGATGTTTTGTCTTGGTTGTAATGAGGCTGCTTTGGAGGGGTGTACTGGGTTTTGGTCGGGACTGTTGATGTATCAACATCACCGACATAGAATTCGTCCATCATTGCCCTTGCAGTGCTACTATGACCAACATCCTCAAAATCGTCACTTGCGTCCTTCCCTGCAGACAAAAAAAACATCAGAATTGTGTTATAATCTAATGACCTTATGCAAAATAATTGGTAAACGTGATGTTGAAAATATCGCAATAAACATCTTCATAACACAAACAACATTTCACATTCAGCGATATCACCTGTTGCAGACAACAAAACTTCATCGCCACCAGGATGGTCTTCCAAGAATTTTGAGACATCATAAACCTGTTCAAAAGTTCAACTTACAGATCACTTCAAATAAACATGAGAAAACGAAAATAACATACACAGGATACAAACAAGTACTAAATTGAGATGGATCATAGCAACATCTTACTTTAGGCAACATGTCTCATTGCCACCACCACGAAACCATACGAGTCAAATTGCTGTCTAATCATTTGTTTCCACATGGTGTTTTTAGTTATTATGTGCAACTCTAGTATACAACTTTTTTACAAAGACATGTACACATTTGGATCCATTTAGAATTTTTTTCCCCTTTCACGTTTGGCGTTTGGGGAGACAGAGAGATAGTACTATAACTTATTCATCGAATTGGTATTAAATTTCATATTAAGTAACAGTTAGGCATTCCTGGAACCCATTTCAAATGCAAACTTAGTTTCCTCAAGTTCATTATCACGGAAAAAAAAAACCATCATTACTGTGATACTTTAACGTTGGCATATTTTATAATGCTTGCTATTGCATTTGCATAGCATAACTATAGCTTATTCCACTCAAGTTTAATCAATTTACTAGTTAAGCCAAACAGATGTAACTTCGAATAATACTAGCATAAAGATTATTATTTACCTCAACATTTGCCATTACAGCAGAAATAACCTGTTACTTGAAATTTGTATGATGCGGCAATGCATAAACTAAACCACTAAAACAATTGGTAGATCAACTACAATATTTAGGTCAATGATCGAGCAAAAATTTATATTTTATATTCGACACGCCCATGTCACATGCAGGCTGAAATCTTTGCTCATCAAAGACCTAACCAATGGAATATTCCATAAAGTGACGATGGTGAACTTTTTCTAAAGACCTTTGCATATTGTGATATTGTTAGCCCCTTTATCGGTTGATGGCTTTGGCATAGACAATGCCTTGGCACAAGTGTGTGGACATTGTGCGCATATGGCAAGACAATGAGATGTTATCGCACTGACGTGCGTGTGATGCGCATTTGGCTAAATTGTGTGCAGAGTTTGCACGGATGTATGAGGAATATGTGCATTTGGCAGGGACAAAATCATGCAATGCGAGATTTACTTGATGGTTGCACTGCATGAAGGGATTGATTATGAGCTTGGGCGATTTCTCGGCAGCGTACATAGAAATGTGTTGATAGCAAGGAATGCATGGACGGATGCCATCTTGTTGCCTTGGATGATTTCAGTCCATATTCAGTTGGCAAAAAACAAGCACAAGGATGGTATCTGACCGAAGGTTGAGAGCGGTTGGCTGAGTACTGTAAATGGTACGATTTGGCCTTAGTGGGATGTGAAACCCGTGTAAACCACCCCAGCAGTTGGGGTGTCAACTACAATACGAATTTGTGTATAAATTCAAAGTGTTGAGGCAACAAAAATGGAGTGTGTTGACCCTTCACAAAAGTGGCACTAAATGGCTAGTTTTATCGTGTTTTTACTAGGAAGATGGGAATTGTAGAGTGAAAAATAATTTCATGCTTTTAAGTATAGTAGTTCACTAGTTCTCTTTTCAATGTGACCAGGAGAGAAAATAATATTCAAGGCATAAAAATCATCAGCTTCTACTGGAGGGTGAACATGAAATGAAGATGAAACATAAATGAATAAAAAATAGATTATAAAGCTTAAGCTGATCGCAACAAGAATCATCGGTTCTGTGAGAGCAACAACAAATGCAAAACCTTATAAAGTTTATTTTGAAAGGAAATAATTCCATGAGATTCTGTTCCCCATTTTTACTCTGAAAAAGGTATCAATTTCAAATGGATTATGGCAACTATAAGTAGAATGCTTGCATGAAGACATCTTGAATCAAATCTCGAGAATTGAATTATGACAAATTAATATGATACCAAACAGCAATGAGCACACTTCAAAGAATGCCAAATGGCTATCCTGACATTGCATCAAGACAAATCTTAAATCTAATGTTAAGAATCCAACATGGGAACTCCCAGTATTAAACACCGACAAATTAACATGATACCAAATAGCAATGAGCAACTTCAGCGTTTATACTCCTAAGAGATGCACATGCATAATTAACTCAAATTTTTAGTGAAGCAGCTAAGGCACAAATTCTCTTGAAGACATTTACTCGAATTCTTTACTCCAGATGGAAGCAAAATGGGGTAAACTATTCAAGTTAAGACCATCTCCAATGTGAGCACCAAAACACCAAAATGGTGCAAGATTTGGTGCCACACACCAAATATGGTGCAAAGTCCAATTTGCAAGAGGGTATTTGTGTCACTTGTATTATATAATTTTAATACAATTATTATTATTATTATTATTTGCCTTTAAAATGGAAAAAATAATATATTTATTATTATTATTATTATATAATTTCAATACAATTATTATTATTATTAACTGTTAAAAATAATATATATTTATTATTATTATATAATTTTAATACAATTATTATTATTATTAACTGTTAAAAATAATATATTTATTAATGAATTTAATATTTTCCTTAATTTAACGAAATTATTTATTTAGTAATTTATATATTTCTAAAATAAATAAATAAATAATATTCCTAATAAATAAATTACTAAGAATAAAAAAAGAGAAGAAAATTATTAACACTCTTCATTTCATTTGGTGTAATGGCTGGCGATGAATTTTAGTTTGGTGCAAAGTTTAGTGCAAAATTTGGTGAAGGAGATTGCGTGGTCCAATAAAATAGGCTACATTCAACTGAAGAGTCTGGTAAATTATGCTCCAACAACTATGATTTGTCTTGCCGAAACAGTGGCATAAATTGCTAATGCTTTACATGCAAATAAAATCCATATACTGGAAATAAGTCCCCAGTAGGGATCAGATCAAGCTGATCTATATTGTTATAAAACGGAAATTTTTTCTGAACTTTGTACTATAATAATTTTCACAAAAGTTAAAATCAGATTCAATATTCCAACCCAATTAACCAAAACTTGAAGAAAAATCGAATCGAGTACTAACGAAAAATTCACTTCAAAATCACGGCAACCAAAAGTCCAAGCAAGATCGAATATTTAACAGATCCAGATACTGCAAACGTGAAGTAGATCGAACCCATTTTATTTTAATACACAAAAAGGGTGTAAAACTTTCACCAGAAATCATAACAACACTCGTACCTTGCCATCAATGATGAGCCAACAGTCCTTGGCGTTGTTGTGCTCAGAAACCTCAGCCAAAGTAAAAACCTTGCTCATTTTATGAAGAATTAAAAATGGGTTCTGAAAGCAAAATTGATTCGAACTCTTCTTCAAGACCTGCAAGAGGGTTTGAGAGGGAAATGGGCGTATTTTTCGACTGAAATAAGGAAGCGGTGGAGAGAGAGTGTGTGTCCAGTAGTATTTATGTTGGATCCGCGGGAGTAGGTGAAGGAAAGATGGGCCGTCATCAAATGTCAAATTTCAACGATTTGAATAATCGTATTCGTATGGTTTTACTTTTCAAGATCTTGCACTTGGGTCCCTACGGGTTTGTATAATTCCTCTTTACCCGAAACTACCTTAAAATGTTACTTTAGAACCTTGAAAAATTTTGTGGGTATTGATTGAAAGTTAGAAATTGAAATCTTCATAATCTTATAGAAATTTTCGTTGCTTGACGAATTGCTTTCACGTATTGGTAACTCGTTCTCACCAGTTGCAAATGGTTGACATTAACATATTATTTTCTATGTGGTACTCTGTACTATAAAGCTTAAGTCACGTAAATGTTGTTTTACGTTCATTGAATTGATCTTGATTACTTATATTTAAGGTTAATGGAACTCGTCGCTTATTCATTGTTGAAAATGATCAATCGACTTAATCGTGCACTAATGAGATACATGCCACTTTGAATTTACGTGTCATTTATATGTAATAGGATGTGTTCATCCATTTATTTATATTTTTTCATCTTTCTCGACGTCTTAGATTCATTAGACATGCTGAGTCAACTCTATAAGCTTAAATATTACCAAAATTTGCAAAGGAATAAATAAAATATAGAGGAAATTTAAACTCGTGTACATATTGGTAGGCTGGTTATGACCTAACTTGAGCATTAATTCAAGCACTGATATCACATAGTCAATTTATCATAATGTTCTCTATATTAGACCAGTACAAATATTCTCCCTAAAATTCTAGTGATGAGGCAAAAATTTGAAAATCCTTAATGAACATAATAAATATCCATTAAATGCTCTCTTAGTCTCTTATGAGGTGAAAAAATGTTAAAAAAAGATAATCCTCACACGCGAAAAATTTGACGTGAGAGAAAAAAGTAAACACAAAATTTACAGGATTTAGCATATTCGCGTAGAAAAATCAATCCACAAACTAAGGGATTGTTTGACAAACCTTTTAATAAAAAAAATTAATAGATTTTGATAAAATAAATAATGAAAATTACCGTTGAAAAGTTGATAAAATTTTATAAAACTCTTACCAAACCAGCATTAAATGTTCCATTATAGAACCTTAACACACACTGTACAATCAACTGTATATAAATACAATTAATGGCTCTAATTTCTACCTTTCCAGTATTTTATTTCTTTTCTTGAACATGAAATTACTGCAACCAAATCTACCTTTCCTCTCATTTCCTTTTGGTATTATTTTTCTTTATCCTTTTTATTATTGCGTCAATTTGAATCTAACTTAACAATCTTCCACCTTACTTCAATGCTTCAAATTCGATAACACTTCTTTTAATACACATATTTACACCACTTTATAGTTACAATAGACAAATCATAAAAACGTGACATTGACGGGAAACAATTTTAAAATTTGGTTACGAGATAACCCTACCATAGAGAAGTCGTGGGCTAACATCCTAAGTTGTTGTTATTATTATTATTTAAAGCTTTTAAAATTAATTAAAATAAAAGTTGGGTTGAATTGCCTTGAACAATAGGTCATTTTGACGCCTATGAAAAAAGGAATATTAAAACACGGAAGTGGTCCTCAATGTATTGCTCTCGAAGTAAGTTGGTATACAAGCTCTAGAATAACCAAGGGTCTTGTTCTCTCTGTTATTTTCAGGCCATTTTCACTTTTCAATTTTTGAAAACGCTAAAAACATGTTTACGTACTCATTTTCGGAAACGAATTTTCAAAAACAAGTTTTAAATTTACAAAGAAAACGAAAAACGTCAAGAAAGTCGTTTTGACTGTTTTCAATTTAAACCAAGTCAAAACTTCAAAACAGTTGAATTTTGCTAATAGCATGATAGCTTAGTTAGGAGAGTCACGAAATTTCTGAAGGTCACAAATTCAATTCAATTTCACTGCAATTCAATACAAATGAATTTTCTTTTTATATGCACAGTACAAAATTTTTCAAATAAATTAATAGGTGACTGAGATTCAAACCCGGATTACTAACATTGTATTTCAATGTCTTAACAACAATGACAATTGCTTTTGTTTTGTTGTACAAGTAAAAGAACTATATATATATACATTGAATAATAAACGTGTTTTTCATTTTTTTTATTTTCGAAAATAATTTTTCAAAATGACAAAAAGAATACATTTTCAACAATCTCGAAAGGGACACTCAAAATATAAAACTCAAAATGAATTCAAAAC